>CAOLHI010003930.1:0-144643 GCA_948474755.1 Ctenosaura bakeri | reverse complement strand
CACACAGTGTTCACACGCTAAAAGTACAACATGAATTGCAGCTTTTCTTTATTTAAAATATTTATATCCTGTCTTTCTGACGGATGACAGGCCCTCGAGGCTGCTGAAAACAAGTGAGAATGAATACTTTATAACATATAATAAGATTATTTCAAAGGCAATTATATGAGGTGTGACTGTTATGAGGATAGGATGTTGGAGAATATCTATTTCCCAGACCTTGGATATTACTTCTGATGCTGATGTGTCAACTGCTGCTCTTTCATGTATTCTGAACTGATAACCCTACTGGAGATAGGATTATCAGTTTAGAATCATCCTAGGCCCTGAGGTTTACAAGCCAAAACCTGAGACCCAGCAAGAGCTTCAGTGATGTCATTAAACATTATACAAAAAGTACCAACCACAGTTCCTCACAGCTTGTCATTCACACACATGCATATTTTCATATTTGTAAATTAAGACAGAAATCTTAGCTAAAATGGCTGAAATAAGGAGATGATTATTCCTTATTTGTTTATGGAGAAGGATAAGAAGCATTTAATCCAGTCTACTTGCTTCTAGCCATAAGGTAGATGCAGAGCAGTGTGGAAGGTAAACCCTGGCACCACAATGACTGAGAGGGAAGTAGGAAGCTAAGGAAATGTATAAACTTTCTGAAGAGTCTTTACAAGGGGCAGCAAGAAATCAATTAAATTATGCAAATTGTAGCAAACAGCTGTTCTAATAGCTGAGCTAGAGATTTGTACACGCCTCTTTTATCCTGTCTGGAGATGAGACCAGAAAAACTGGAGAATTAGTATCCTTATCTCCCACTTGGAGGTAACTAATGAAAACTGGAAACAGAGCCCATCCTGAGATGTGGCAACCCTACTTGGATGCCACAGGGGAGAATGGTTCCCCCACTATGTGTACCACCTGAAAACCAGGGCTAGGGAGTATCAGGCATCCTTCTTCTTAGGAAGGTTGAAAAACTGCCCTTATATGAGTAACTGGTAGGGCTGCCAGAGTAAAACAGGAGATGGCTCCTGTACCTTTAGCAGTTGTGTAGACGAGGGCATTTCAGCACGTTTCTTATTATATGGTTGCATGAAAAGCAACACCTGCTGAAACTTCCTCTTCTGCAGAACAATCAAACATTCAGAATCAATCCTTCTCTAGTTTTCAATATGGCAACCCTAGTAGATGGACAATGTGTAATTTCTAGTTCTTTTGAACTGCACAGTGGGGGGAACTTTTGAAGGCTGGAGAAAGAAATAGAAAATGTCCACACATTGTTATTGTCATCTTTATCGTTGCCATCTTTATTTGGGAGTGAACATAGAAACTTACAACATAAAGAACTAATCTTGATGTAGATGAGTGCAGCTAGGCTAGAAGCTGCAAAATGCTGCAAACATTTAAAAAGGCATTAATGTACAATATTTGATGGACAGATTTTGGTCTATAAACTTAAATGGAAAGCTAACATATCAGCTGAGAGCACCCAGAAAAGAAACTGCATTGGACAGACTTAAGTAATATGGTGACCATTCGTCAGTTTTGTCAATTTGAATAATAGAGGTTAATGGTTTAAAAAGAAAGATCACGAAGAAGGGATTGAGTTGTGGGGTAGATGAACAGAAGGTTATAATAGCAAGGATATTAACCAGACTGAGCATGACACTTTTTGTACTAGATGGCTGTAAAACGGATTACAGTTGGCCCTCCATATCCATGGATTCTGCATCCATGGATTTAACCAACCACAGTTTGAAAATATTTTTTAAAAATTAAAAAAAAAAACCTTTTTACTTGTTCACCATTTTATGTAAGGGATGCCATTTACTACACCATTGTATATAATGGGACCTGAGCATCCAAGGATTTTGGTATCCACAGGAGATCCTGGAACCAAACCCTAGATAGATACTGAGAGCCCACTGTATTTTATCTTATCATCTTATCTTACCTTAACTTACCTTGCCTTACAGGAAAATATCCACTCCATCAGCTTTAGCTGTTTTGCTGCTGCTGCTGCTGCTGCTGCTGCTGGGTGTGCCTGCTCAGCTGTTCTTTAAAGCTACCCCAGAGCTCTGTCTTCTCCAAGTTGGTGTCTTCCAGATGGGTCAACCTTCAATTCCCATCATCTCCAGCCAGCATGATCAAGTAGGAAGAAAGTACAGTTTGTCCCATTCAGTCCTACATTGATAGAACATGCAACAACCCAAACCACTAACCAAAACATATATATCCGCTCCCTGCAGAACCTACAGCCTTCCAAACCAAAGCACAGAATGCTATAAAGTAACCAGATATACCACATAAGGATAACCTGTAGAGCAATATGGTAAGAGTAGAGAACCATTTTCAAAAAAATTTCCTTTTCCTTAATATAATATCCTGAATATAAAACCAACATTTTGACATAGTACAATCTAAAAATTACTGCCATTCCAGAAAGCTATTATTATCAAACAGCAACAGTTTCCCAGTCAAACACGAGACAGAAATCAGTTTTCTACATCACCACTATCTTTTGCCTTCTATTTCAGGATGAATAGATTTAATTATTAAACATATCACCAATGCTCAAGATTTTATTCAATTGGGAAGCAATTACAATGTTCTATTTGCATCACACAGTTATTATTTTGTTTACTTCCTCTGCTAACACTTTTTTTTTTCTTTTATAGCTGGTTTATGACCCTTTTTGTTGATTTTAGTGTATTATACAATAAAATACAGCTTTGCTGGTGACTGTTTGGGGAAGAGGTAGGCAGGAAATTAGCTCAATATTTTGGGGAAGAGGTAGGCAGGAAATTAGCTCAATATACTTTCAGAGTATTATATTATTTATTGTTCACTACTGAACCATTCTCAGGTACACTGTGACCCTGCTAAAGTTAAAGGAGTTACAATGTCTGGGATGGAGCTAACAACCATAATTGTTGAATGAGGTATAGTGAGAAGTAATGCTTCTCAGGCTGACTGATATGGGGAATAGGCAGGGGTTTTTTCCAAATATGCCAAGGAGTAGCACCATATTCTGGCTACAATTTTTTCTTTCTTTTCCAGAAACTCACCAGGGGCTGGCATCAGACCAGGGACCACCATGTTGAGTAGTACTGGTGTAAAGCACAATCCTTAATGAACATGTAGTGTAATTAAATGGAATATTTAATCAGAAACGGTAAAACTAAGGCCATTTCCGCACTACACTCTTATAGCACGGTTATTCCACTTTCAACATCCTATGGAATCCTGGGGTTTGCAGTTTAGGGAGGGGCCAGCAGGCCCCTCCCTAAACTGCAAACTCCAGGATTCCATAGGATGTTGAAAGTGGAATAATCGCGCTATAAGAGTGTAGTGCGGAAATGGTCTAACTCTTAGGCCTAAATGTACTTGTTAGTCCTAATTAGAATAAATCCACTGAAGCAATGGGAATGATGCTGGCCCAACAACTTTGCACTGTTAATAAAAACAATGCTAATAAATTCACTGATGCAACAAATTTACTCAAGTTGAGACTTAGATTTAGGCCCTAAAGATGAAGAATTTGCTTGCCTCTCCCTATATGCCAGATCTTGAAAAAAAAGAAAAGAAAACACCAATCTTATCATTAGCCAGCAGAATCCTTAGAGAACAGTGGCTGTGGGGGGCAGGGGAGATAAGCCTGGTTTCAATATGTTTTCTTGCAACAGACGCCTCTTCTTTCCCCTCAATCCACCTGAGCATCCATCTTAATAAGCAGATACCCTGTAGCCAGCTCCCCACAGCAGCCTCTCTGAAGACACTAGAATAGCAGTGAATGAAGCTGGTAAAACAGCACATGCTAACAGAAGAAGCACCAAAAAAGAAGACAGACTAAGCAGGTCAGAAGAAACAGAGAGATCTTTCAGGGAAATCCTTTAAAGCACAAACATTTTATTTGTGTTATGATGTATTTATTGGAAAACAGTTTGAGACCATATTTGTATATACAAATGAATGGGATTAATTCTCATTAATGATTTTGTGACAAAGTCAGGCTGAGATCTGGAGCCCATGTACACTACACAAATATAGTCAGTCTTCCACTTTAATAGTCATGGCAATACCTTATGGAATCCTGGGGCTTGTAGTTTAATGAGGCACAAGAATGGTCCAGCTGAAAATTCTAAACATCTTGCCCTAAACTGTCGATTCCAGGACCCCCTGGTAGTTAAAGTGGAACTGTTGTTGTTCACTGGCATTAAGTCAACTATGACTTATGGTGACCTTATCATCCTATCATCAACAGCTCTGCTCAGCTCTTGCAGATACACGGTACGGCTTCCTTGATTGAGACTATCCGACTGTAATACGGTCTTCCTCTTTTCTTACTGTCTTAGTGTCTTTTCTAGTGAGTCACATCGTCTCATGATATGGCCGAAGTATGACAGTCTCAGTTTAGACATCTTGGCTTCTAGGAAGAGTTCCTGACAGCTTTCTTCCCTGTCCAGCTTTCACAATGATACACGTAAACTGGAATATGATGGCACGGGCAATCCTAACTTTAGTATTCAAAGAGATATCTTTTAAGTTTCACCATGTTGTCTAGTTCCTTTATAGAGGCCTCTGCAAGTCCTAGTTTTCTCTTGATTTCCTGATCGCAGTCTCTCCATTTAGATTAATGACTGATCTACAGTATGGAAAACCTTTAACTATTTCATTATCTTCATTGTCTGCTTTAAAGTTGTGTAAATCTGTTTTCTTAATATTGAACTGTAAACCTGCCTTTGCACTTTCTTCCTTGATTTTCTTCAGTAATCATTCCAAGTCTGCCCTTTTCTGCTAGTAGGATGATGTCATCAGCATACCATAAATTGTTAATGTTCCTTCCTTTCATGCCTCCTTGCTCCGAGGCCTGTGGTTTCTGCAATCCCTGGTGCCCCTTTTTGGGGGGATTGGAATGTATATTGAGCATTTCCAACATTTGGACCATTGTTTTGCATTCTTATATTTGTTGACAGGTTTTAGTTAGAATTTAAGCTGATTCTGTCTCTGTTGCTTGAAATAGCTCTATTGGTATGCTGTCTGTTCCTGGTGTTTTACTTCTCCCAGATGGTTTGAGTGCAGCTTCCACTTTACTTTTGGTTTAAATTTCCCTTCAATTTCTCAGATCTTGTGGAAGAGGTCTCTTGTTCTACCTTTTTTTGCTGTCTGCTGTTTTTCTGCGTTGATTATGATAGTACTTCTCCTTGACCCCACTCATAAGTCACTAAATAGCTGCCTTCAGGATTCTGACTCTATTTCTGTTACCTTTACTTTTGCTTCTCATCTGTCCTTAACTGCTTGAAGAGTTTCATCTGTTATCTTCCTTCTTTTTGTCTATAGATAGCGTCTTGCCTCACAGAAGCACACAATCCCACCATCCACAGAAAGGAAGTACCATTGATCAGTAAAGTGGAATACAGTGCTATAATTGTATACTGTGAATAGCACCGGAGTAACTTTCCTAAGCCCCTCTATTGACATTGTCCACCGATACACGCTAGATTACAGTGTGATCAGCACATGCCTAAATTAATAGTCAAGGGTATGTACTGAAACAATTACAAGACTACTTCACTGTAAAATCAAACATCTCATGGGTTCAGTGGCCTGTGCCATCAAAGCACACTACACAAAACCAGTACAATTCATACAACTTTGATGTGGGTGCGTGCATGCTCTTTTTCAATTTATACAGTCATTTTTAAAGGAAAGGTTTCCAAGCCAACAGAACATACAAATAGCAGTAATCTGTGAGAAAATTGGCTGTTGAGAAAACAGGCTGACACTCTGTATTTTAGAAAGACAAATTTGTCAGGCTTTTCCCAAACAACTCATGAAGTACAGTTGGTCTTGTTACTGCCACATTGCCAACTTGTTATCAGCTTCACAGTCTGCACATACAATTGAAATACTACGTACATGGACTACTGTCTTCTCTGATTAAAATAAAACTATGAAGAACTCTTCACACAGTATGTTCAACATACATAGAGGAAGAATCCCCCTATGTGCATTTATCATAATCTCTGACAGAACCAATACATTTACATAGGCAACATCTTATTGACCTTAGATTTCATAACATATGTGTTCGGCCAGCTTTCCTCTCATCTAGCAGGGCTGTCCAGCCATATCAGAGTATAATTTATATCAATTTCAATGTATGCCAATTAAACCATATCAAAGTGTGGGGGTGTATGGCTGCTAGCAACTCCAGCTTCTGTGGGGATTCCAACTAAACTTAAAGAACATAGGGGAATAATCTAAGGTGCGTAGTATGAGCCAATGCGGTGTAGTGGTTTGAGTGTTTCAACGACAACTCTGGAGACCAGGGTTCAATTCCCTGCTTGACCATGGAAACCCACCTTGGGTGAGCTACAGACTCTCAGCCCCTGAAAACCCTGTGATAGGTTCGCCTTCGGGTTGCCATAGTTCAGAAATGACTGGCACAATTGTGTTGTTGGCACACTACAACAAGAACAAGGCGGGTGGCAGATGATCTCATAGTCCCTGCTCATAAAAACTGCAAGCGCTTCAACCCTGCAAGGCCTACCTCCACTATACCATTGGTTATTATAAACTTTCATAGAACACCAACAGATATGGGTTGGCATTCCACATAATGGCCCTTTCCACATGTGGGTGGAGAAACGGGGTAAGCCATGCGGAAACGGGACTTACCTTAGTCCGTCGCCGCGTGGAGCAGCCTGTTTCGCTGCTCCACACTCAGCAGTGTCCGCGGTGTCCAGCAGTGCCCAAAATGGTGGCTCTCGACTGGCGGAGGCTCTCCGTCAGTCGGAGAGGCTCGCCAGCTGGAAATCCCGCCCCCCCGCGTGATCTGCAGGCACGCCCTTGCGCATGCCTCCAGATCCATACTGGCGCTGCGACGGGGCTGGACGGGGCTGCACGCCCCGTGCCTTTTAAAAACCACAAAACAAGTGGTTTTCAAAAAGCACAGGGCGGAGCCACTTCCTGTCGCCCCTGCGTGGATTGGGGGGTGGAACTACACAAACGTAGTCCTCCCCAATCCACGTTACGGTGTAGACGACCTCCGTGGAGGTCGCTCTACACCGTTTTTTTAACCCCGTGTGGAAAGGGCCAATATGTTAAGAGGGGCACTTCCAGATGTAGGACTCCAAGCAATACCAGTCTGCAGGTATTTCATCTTTTCCTGCTTAACTCTTATTTGTGGTAAGGAAAATGAAGAAGTGGGGTGAAAGACAGGCATTTACTAATGTGAGACCAGGCCATCTTCCTAGAGTTCTATGAATGAGGCACTATAATGACACAATAAACGGGTTGCCCAGGAGCTGTCTGACCAAGGCCATTTCCACACTACACGGGTCCTTTGGAATGCTGGGGTTTGCAATTGAGGGAGGGGCCTTTGGAATTCCCAGCCAGAGGGTTCTTTGGCCTCAGCGAACTACAAACCCCAGAATTCCACAGGATGCTGAAAGTGGAATAATAGCACTATAACAGTGCAGTGCAGAAATGGCCTAAAACTACCGAAGCCTCTTTGTGAATAAACAAAGGGAGCGTTGAACTCTAACCCTTAAGGAGGCGCCAGCGAACTTGGCACACAGACGTGAATCCCACTCTCAGTCCAAACCAGAGCAGAGCCACGAAAGCAGTGGGATCCACCTGCCCACTGACTCACCACTCAGCAAGTGGGTCAGTGGGTCTCCTCTAGTGGGGTCGCAGTCCACTTCTGTCGCCCACTTGGAGGCTGGAAGCCCTTCGGGGCCGCCGGAGCCCGTGGCTCCCAAGCTCCTTCCCCGCCCAGTCGGGGCCGCCTCCAGAGGAGCCCGCCGAGGCTGCCGCGGCGGCCAGACGAGGCCCCCTGCCGCCCGCCGCCGGGGCTGCGCGCGGCGAGGCGGGCTTTCGGCGCGCGGGGCGGCGCTGACTCAGCCCGGGCCGAAGGAAGCGCAGGGCCATGGCGCTCAGCGGCCCCGAAAGGCAGCCGGGCCCGCCCGAGCCCCCGCGCCCGCCGCCGGCCCCGCAGCAGGAGGACGGGCCGGAGGCCGAGGACGCCCTGAACCCGCAGAGGCTCCGCGGCTTGGAGCCCGAGGCCGGCGGGATCCCGCTCCACTCGCCCTGGACCTTCTGGCTCGACAAGTGAGTGCGGCCGGGGGGGGGACCGGATGGGGAAGGAAGCCAGGGAGAGCGCGCGGGCGGCACCGGCCCGGCCCGGCCCGGCCCGGCGTCGGCCAGAGGAGAGCGGGCCGGGAAGGTAGGCGCCCGGGGGTCGCGCGCCCTCCCCGCCGCCCTCGGCCTGGAAGGCGGGGGGGGAAGGCGGGCGCGGGGGCGGCCGAGGGTGGGCGGGTTGGCCTTTGTTTGTTTCCCCCTCCGCCCCTCCCCCACCGCTCTGGCTTCCCTCCTCCGCAACGGGCGAGGGGAGCGCGCGCTCCCAGCCCCGCTCCAGGTGGGGCCACCCCCCCTCCCCGCCGACCTCCAGACCCTCTTGACCCCCGTTCCTCCGACTCTTGTGTGGACTCTTTCTTACCCGCTTCTCTCTCCCTCTCGCTGTCATCCACACACACGCATTTCTGCATGTTTTCTTCTCTTTGCCATTTGGGGGAACTGGATTTAGACCGTTTCGCACTAGGCTGTTATAGTGCGATGATTCCACTTTGGCATCCTTGGAGGCCCCTCCCTAAACTGCAAACCCCAGGATTCCATGGGAGGTTGACAGTGGAATCATCGCGCTGTAACAGTCTAATGCGGAAATGGCCACAGTCTCCCTTCAGTGCCAGGGGTCTTGGGAGCCTGGGATACCAACTCAGGAGTGTGCCTCCTGAGCATGTGCAGAGTGCCTTTCTCTTATCACTCATTGGTATGACCCCCTCCCCCCATGGCCGTGCTGCTTTGCCTGCAGGCAGAAATTCGGCAGCTGCAGCTCTTCCCTCCTTCAATTTGGAGAGGTAGAGGAACTTCTCTGCAGGAGGAGGCCGGCATGCGTGACAACACTTTTTAATGGGAACCAAGAAAAAGCTTGCCTCTTCTGGGAAAGGGAAAAGAAGAACCTTCGGCTGTAACTTTTTTAATGGTTTCTCTGACCACTTTTGCCAGAAAAGAACTTACTGTTCTCTCTTTACCTCTTTCTGAGCTTCTTTGTCATGCCCCAGTAAAGGAGGCTTTTCTTTTCTTGCTGATCCTCTGAGGGTTTTTAAGAGAAGCTGCTGTTGTCTGAAAGAACTGTCTCTTGGGCGTAGATTCTTGTCGGGGGGGGGGAGGAAAACATTGTTTATTTTTTACTTATGACATTAAAATATTCTAGTAGTGAAGTATTGTACACTGCCCCCATCTCCTGGAATGAGGAAAAGTTAAGGGACAGTGCCACCAGGTTTCACGTGCATTGCATGACAGCACACTGGAGGACTCTGCGGTGCCTGTAATATTTACTTTGTCGACAAATATACAAGCAGGAGTAAGGAGTTAACTACACAAGGCAACTTCGCATTAACCATTGTACCTGAAAAGTGCATTTCGCAGCTCCATAGCTTCTTTCTCTTCAAAACTGTGTGCCAAGTGCTCTTTCACGCCATTCCCGGTTGCCCATGAAGAGGCATGTTTTCTTTAAGCGGTATTCGTGGTTTAGAAAAATAGTTTTTGTTGCTTGACTACAGTGCCAACCAGTGACTTTAAATATCCTTTAGTCATCTAAGATAGCATGACCTCGCAGTGTGTCCCTGCGGATGAAGTGGGATTCTCTTGAAAGTTGGGAACCAATATATGGTATGTTTTGAATTACAGCAATGTAGAAGGGTGTGTCTAAGTTTCAAGGCAATAATACTTGCAGATTAGTTACCCCTAATGTCATACATAACAATGAGGTAAACACTGTATTTCCAGTGAGCCTTGTAGAGTGAATAGATTCCCATTTTGTCAATTCAGTCTTCACAACCCAACACTTTTCAGAAAAATAAAATTATTCTCCTTCCTTTAAAGTAGGGCAATCCAGATGCCATCTGGACGTTTTTGGACCACACCTTCCATTGGACCTAGCCAACATGGAAAAATGATGAGGGATTATAAGAGGCCATTTCCACACTGCACTGTTATAGTGCTATGATTCTACTTTCAACATCCTGTGGAATTCTGGGGTTTGTAGTTTACTGAAGCCAAAGAGTTCTTTGGCTGAGAATTCTAAATATCCCTCCCTAAACTGCAAACCCCAGGATTCCATGGAATGTTGAAAGTGGAATAATAGCACTCTAACAGTGTATTGTGGAAATGGCCTCAGTTGTAGCTGCCCAGTGTGGTTTAAAAGCTATAAGGTGGTAAAAAATTCAACAGAGGAAAAGGTCATAACTGCCATGGAGATTTATCACTTGCTCCCTTTTTGAAGAAATATATTGCTGTTCCAACCCCTGTCTTATTTAAAAATTGCATTGCCCTATATTTTTACCCCATATTTCTGAATACCATTCAATAGGCTCTATTTTTGATATTCGTGATTTCTCCATATTTTGCAACCTAATCTTTTCCTACCTTCCTTTTTAATTCACAGCCTATAAATAGGGCAGCCTGGAAATCCTTGGCTGTCTCTAGTGAATTTTCTATTTTAATAATAGTAGTAACTAACCTTGGTTTCCCTCACTGTTTTGCTATGAAAACCATAATCGTTTCTAAAATAAGAAATATCCACAGGTATTATTTTCTGACAGATTCAAAGGTCAAATAGACCTATTCCCAAAGTCTGTCACACTGCAAATCCACTCCCCTAATCATTCCAAAACAGGACTAAAATACATGGTTGTTTGTTCTGCCTCAAACTGCATTTTTAAAATCCTTTTTCAAGGTCTGTGATTTCCCAACACTTGTCTCTTGGCTTGCATCCTGTCTAGTCAGAGCTTGTAATAGGTGCTTGGCTTGTTTTTGTATAAAGATCTGGTTTTGTAACTCGAGAAACTGTCTCTGAGGTATAAACAGCTTCCCCTGACAAATAGCCGAAGCCTGAAATGTTCTTATAGCCAATTGCATTTTATTAACAAATCTAAAACTACTGAAGAGTTTGGTGAAATTAAATTCTGAGAACCAAACTAGATGTGATGGGTAGCAGTTTGATCATGAAACAGTGTTTGAACATGGAACAGCTCCAGTTGTATAAAAGGGGAGTGATTTTGCCTCAGCTGTATAACAGGGGAGTGAGTTTGATTTTAACAGCAAAAGAGGCTGTTAACAGTCAGGTGTGCTGATACCTGCATCTTAATCTGCTAGTTATACCTATCTCTTTGCCTAGTCAAAACCACTTTGGAATTTAGAACATGGTAGAGGGGGGTATAGGAGATGGTAGCCAGTGTGGTAGTGTGTTGTAGTGGTTTGAGCATTGCACTATGACCCTGGAGACCAGGGTTTGATCCCCCACTTGGCCATGGAAACCCACTGGGTGAGGTTGGATGCATTACACACTCTCAGCCCCAGAAGGCTCCATGAGAGGTTTGCTTTAGGGTCACAATAAATCAGAAGTGACTTGAAGGCACACAACAACAACAACAACAACAACAACAACAAAAGAAGAAGATGGGAGGAACTATTTAGGAAAGAAGTTAGAGAAGTATAAGTAGTGCCATTGTAAATGTTTCACCTAGACGGCCTTTTTGGGATGTTAAAATCAGATCCTCTCCAGCAAATCAGGCTCCTTAAACTTACTGTGATCTAGGCAGCAGCTTTACCTCCATTCAGAAGTAAAATCCTTCATGCATCAGCTGCCTTCACTTAATCCTCAAATTGCTTGTAGATGCAATTCATGTTGCTCAAGTATAGTTCAGCACAACCAGAATTTGGGAATTAACTTTAAAAGTTATTAGTTACTTCAGAAAAATCTGAAATGACTTACTACAGAAAAATCTGAACATTCTACCTCATGATGCAAAATGCACTTACCTGATGTCCACCCTGCTGTGGCCTCAGCACAACAGAGCAGGAGGAGACAACACAAGATATAAACCAATGCCTGAACTGTATGATAGTTCTCCTACACCTTTTTGTGAGGCCACACCTCTAACTATAAAAGTAACTAGAAGTTACTGTTGCATTAGAAAAGGTGTGAAGTTGTTCCTTGTCAAAACTACAATTTTGATGTAGTTATACCATAGTTATTGGGAAGATGTGTTAATTACAATTAACTTATTCCTTTGAAGTTCTGAATTATTCAAAAATTCTCAAACAAACCAAATACCAAAAAAAAATGATCCTGAACTTGCCTGGGATGTAATCATGTTCACATATCTAGAAGTGAGTACCTTACTTCTGAGCAAACATGTATAGGTTTTTGTTTTTTTTAAAACAAACAAGTATTCTGGGACAAATCCACAGTAACATTTTATTATTTATGTAATGAGGATGGAATCCTAAAATCTGTAATTTTCTGTAATAGGGTATGTAAATGTCAATGTTTTGATTACACATGTACTAGCTTATTCAAATTTGAAATTATTTTCTAGTTCCCTTATTGACTTAGGGAAGCAGTACTGTCAGAGAAAAAGATTTAAGTGTAGAAGTAGGAGAACATAGAGGAAAGTATGGTCAGTTCTGAAACCTTTAGCAAAATCTGCACTTTTGGTCATTTTAAGCCAACAATCACATTCATGGGTTTTGTGCTTGATGTCAAATTCTATGCCGCCTCTGTGCTTCACAGTATAATATGGCTCAAAAACCCATCTAGATACCTAGAAATGTACATTTCAGTTGCCAAGATCTCATAAAGTGTGTTTTATATCCTGCCTTTTCACATACTTTACAAGTGAAATTGAAAATAAAACTGCAGTTAAAACAACAATGAATTCAGCTTACAGAGTTCCCATCAAAGTGAATGGGATTCACAAGTGGGCTGTGTTGCAATTTTGGTAATACTGTACCAAATGCCTTTCTGGATATGTTGAACCACAACTTCCATTGTTGCTGTTCATCATTGCCATGCTGGCCACAGATGGTGAAGCTTCTAGTCCATCATACCTAGAGGGCAACAGCCTAGGGACAAGTGCTGTACAGATTAATTTGACACACCAGAGAGGGCCATTTGCATCACATCTTCTAAACAGAAGACATGACTTGAGTGGAAAAGCCTAGTACTAGTACCTAGTCCCCCTCTTTGCTGTCCTTCCATGTATTAAATGGTTTTTAATATTGTTGGAGCTTGATACTGTTTAGATGTTGACCTTTGTATGTTTTTAACTATATTGTACTCATTTTAATTTGAGTCCCAAAGTTGATAGTAGTAGTAGTTGCACTCACCTCTTCAAGTCTTTCTTTGCAACCTCCTTATCACCACGGATAGGAAGGCATCTCTTTCCTTACACCTTTGTTGCAATTCTGTCCCATACCAAATTACTAGGGAATAAAACAACTTTGAACTTGGTGGCACTTGATTCTGAGCTACCATGCATGGAAGTGCTCTATTCTTAATTAAAACAGATTAAGATTATGAAATCATGACTTCAAAAGGTCCCAGTGGATCACCTAGTCCGAGCTATTATCATTCTTAATGCGTTAAAAATTATACATGACAAATGGACTTTTTCCTGCAGAGGCTGGAAATTTTAATTGGTAAGATGGCAACTCCTAGAATTGAAAGGACATGCTGACTGGGAGATTCTGGGAGTCATAGTAATTATATATGTGTATAGATATACTTCTCTGGATAGCCAATTATAATGAAATAAAAGGTGGGAATAACATTTAGATGGTTGGGGCAAACATCCTTCTATATCACTGTCCAATAATGCCGAAAGCTGAGAGCAGTTGCTGCAGACTGGTACAGTAATTGATGTCCATAACAATTAAGGCTCTCCTCCAAAGCTGCCTTGCTCAAAGAATGAGGTAGGCCTGTTGTTATTGTTGTTGTGACTTCAAGTCATGGGTCACTTATGGCAACCGTAAGGTGACTCTGTCATGTGGTTTTCTTGCCAGGATTATTTCAGAGGTTGAGGCTGAGAAAGTGTGATTTGCCAAAGGTCAGCCAGTGGGTTTCTATGGCTGAGCAGGGATTTGAACCTTGATCTCCCAGTTGTTCTAGTCCAGCACTAAGACAAATTCAGCATTTTGGCCAGTAGGCTCTTCTAGAGAGGTGTTAGTGATAGCACAACCTTTTTCCAGATGCCCCCTCCCCCATCATCTTTATATGTGACTTTTGGTCCTGAGAAGTCAAATTACAATCTGTTTTTTGTAATACTGCAGCTGATATGAGTATGTCTCAACCATTACCATTACTGAACTGATCAGTCTCCTCTTCTGCGTAAACACTCTGCTTCTTATACCCTACATCTGAGTCTGCAGAACATGTTGTGGGGTCATGTGATTGTCTTACTGTCTCTATTCCTTGTCTTGAAGCCTTCCCAAACACTGAGCAATTTTCCCAGGGAGAATACACAGTTGTAACGGGTCCACTCAAATATTCCTGCAGTAAAGCCTTCCATGGTTGATATGGCAGAGTCCAAAAGGTCTTACTGTCTATGGCCTAAATTTGTTTGGTAAAGTTACACCCACTGAGCAATGGGAACTTGAAAAGTCAACAATAATTTAGATTTTCTTGATTTTAGTGGTTCTGTTCTAATTGGGTCTAAAATGGATTTAAGCCTCTATCATCCCAAGGTAGACCCACTTTGTGACGGAGTTCTGGGGGTGTGGGAAGTGTCAAAGCAGCCTGGAAACAGGTTGGTGGGCAACCAGAATAGCACCTCAGGAGAGAAACCCAGCCCAGTAATGTGTGAAAGGAAAAAGTTATATAAATCCAGGTACCTGTGGGTATTGGATTCCTTCAGTGAGAGCATAACAAGGAGCTAGGGAGTAGAAGCCCTCAGTTAGCCATAGAGTGTGGATATGTTGGGAGGTGGAACCTGGTGACAGGCAGAAGAGTAATGGAACCCTAGTAGGATCTGATCAGAGAGTGTAACCTAGATTTCCTAGGATAGGAAAGTCTAAAGATATAATTGAACCGTTTCTTAGCAGGGAGTTACCTGTTGTCTAAAAAGTACACTGAGGAAATGTGTTAACCTTGACCTGCATATGAATCTTATTGTTATCTAAATAAATGTTACAGTTTATTTTTGTAAACACTGACTTGGCTTGAGTTGTATACTGTATATAAATTAACACAAAAAATATGCTACCATAAAATGACCGAGTGGTTCTAAACAAACATTAGAAACCCTCATCCTTTTACACAAAGCTGGTGTTATAAGGGGGAGGCAGAGCTGGGTGATGAAAACAGGACACCTTATCACACCAATCTGGAAGAAACAAGGGCCTGTCACACACGGAATCCGAATACTTGTCTGGATGAACCATTAGTCTCAACTGGTAAGGCTCATCCTGAGTCCAAACATATGCTGTTCTGTCTGTCTGTCTATCAAAATATTTTAATACCACCCATTTATCATGAAATCTCAGGGTAGCAGACATATTTAGTCCAAACATGGCAAATGTGTCATTCTCATGAAATACTTGTTACAATAAGAGTTTGCTTTCTCTGTTCTTAGAATAATGTAAACTTTAGATGAAACAGTACTATCAGTAGGTTTGCTGCCTTCATTTGTTTTCTGCAGTTCTCATATAAGCTGCTGTTATTTCCGCAGCTAACTCCTCTTAAAATGCCAGTCAATGTGATGTCGCATTTCTGGCTCTTGCTTAGTGAGACAATTAGTACAGAAAGAAAAGTTCTGATGTGGTTGAGAAGGATACAGCATCCCTTAAGTTTAAATACCTGAGCAGTGTTTTTTCTAAGCAGAAGCAAATCATCCATAAAATCATACAGTTGGAAGAGACCAAACAAGCCATCGCGTCCAAACCGCTGCTATGCAGGAACACCCATCAAAGCATTCCCAACAGATGACCATCAAGCCTCTGCTTCAAAATCTCCAAAGAAGGCAGCATATTCCACTCCGAGGCAGCAGATTCCACTGCCAGACAGCTCTGACCGTCGGGAAGTTCTTCCTGAGGTTCAGGTGGAATTTCCTTTCCTGCAGCTTGAATCCATTGCTCTTTGTCCTAGCCTCCGGAGCAGCGGAAAACAAGCCCGCTCCCTCCTCGACATGACAGCCCTTCAAATATTTAAACATGGCCATCATGTCCCCTCTCGACCTTCTCTTCTGCAGACTAAACATACTCCGCTCCCTAAGCCACTCCTCATAAAGCATGGCTTCCAGACTCTTCACCATTTTGGTCGCCCTCCTCTGGACACTCTCCAGCTTGTTGATATCCTTCTTGAATTGAGGTGCACAAAACTGGACACAGTATTCCAGGTGAGGTCTGTCCAATGCAGAATAGAGTGGTACCATTACTTCCCTTGATCTAGACACCATACCCCTATTGATACAACCAAGAATCGCGTTTGTTTTCTTGGCTGCTGCATCACACTGCTGACTCATTTTCAGCTTGTGATCTACTAGGACTCCTAGATCGCTTTCACATGTACTATTATCCAGCACGTGTCCCCCATCCTGTATTTGTCTGTGCCATTTTTTCTGCCTAAGCGCAAGACCTTACATTTCTCTTTGTTGAAATTCATTTTGTTAGCTTTGGCCCAGCTCTCCAATCTGTCACGGTCATTTTGAATTTTGATCCTATCCTCTAGAGTATTAGCAACCCATCCCAATTTGGTGTCATCTGCAAATTTGATCAGCATGCCCTCTACTTCTTCATCCAAGTCATTGATGAAGATATTGACTAGCACTGGGTGCAGGACAGAACCCTGTGGCACCCCACTAGTCACTTCTCTCCAGGATTAAAAGCAGCCATTGGTGAGCACCCTTTGGGTTCGGTCAGTCAACCAGTTATCAATCCACCTAACACTAGCTGTCCCCAGCCCGCATTTTACTAGTTTCTTTGCAAGAATGCCATGGGGAACTTTATCAAAGGCCTTACTGAAATCAAGATATGCTACATCCACAGCATTCCCTTCATCTGTCAAGCTTGTAACTCTATTGTAAAAAGAAATAAGATTAGTCTGACATGACTTATTTCTGAGAAATCCATGTTGACTCTTAGTGATTACAGCATTGCTTTCTAAGTAATTACAAACTGACTGTTTAATGATCTGCTCTAGGATCTTTCCTAGAACAGTCTGTAACTACTTTAATGGCTCCTGTGATGCCAATTCAGGCATCGTATTTCTGTTTAAAAACAAGGCCAAAAAACAGCTTATCAAAGAAGGTGATGGTTGTAATAACTAGCAGATTATTATTAGGTACTTAAAAGACATTAATGTTTTAGATTTTGCTTGTGTGCGTAGCTGACATTTATAATAAAATGATCCAGTGCTTCTCTTTTCAGACTGCTGAATCAATTTTCTCATCTGCTATAAAAGGGAAAGTTAGTTCATCTACAGAGATGTACTAATACTGAAAAAAAATGTTTCACACATGCTTTAAATAAAAATAAACAGATAGTTTTCTACCATCTGCAAATGTACTGTATTGTTTTGCTAGCCAACAGCAACAGAGCTTGGAACTCAGGGCTTTGATCCAGTGAGATGTGCCACATGGCAGTGAGCTAAATTTGGGTCTTGGATTCAAGCAGCCTTGGTTTTGTTCATTACCTGTTTTGCAAAGAAGAGACAAATCCAATCCACTCACATAACCCCTTCTTTTTATAGGTTTGAATTGGGGGTGTTTTTTTGTCTGTTTGCATTTTTAAATATACCCAGTCTAATGATTAACCCTGGATACAGCAAACACTCAAGAAGCGGTGTGCAGAATCCTTGTACTTGTTTAGAGTGTTTAAGCATTATCTCTCTATCTGTGTTGCAATAGTTATGCAACCGGTTACAAGTACATTGCTCTAAATGCACATTTCTCTTCTGATTAAGAAAGATAATATAATCTCTTCAGCCCCTTGAGTCTGATATGTATATCTTTTGAAGGAAGAGAGGGTAGCTGCCATACCATACTTTTGCTCTTCATCTCTAGAATTTCAGGAGTGCATTGTGCTCTAAGAATGACCTGCCCATTCTCACAATAGGCTCCAACAATATGACAATAGTGTTCCCATTTTATAGGCTGAGCAGTAAAGGGAGGCCTGCAGACATGCAGTAATTCTGTAGCTCAGCAGAAATCGAAACCAAGCCTATCACCTTTATCTCTTAATTCAGTGATAGCTGCCAGCTCTGATGTGAGTGAGATGGGTGAATATGTTCTGTGTTTTAGTCCAAGTTTTAACAGAACTATCGAACGTGCTGAAGCTGTTTTAGAGGTCTGGTTCAGTACATTGAATGGCTCCATTAAGACTCAGGCTAAAAACTAGAACAGATTCTTCGCCCATTGGGCAGCAGAGCCACCAGTTTCTACTGACTTTATTCCTCTACTGTTAAATTCTTCTTGCTTGGTGAATCAGTCCATCTTGCTCTTGGCTGGAATGCCATGGGAATAGATTATTGATGTGTAGTGGGCACCTAAGTTTCCATGAGAATCAGTGTTTTTTGATGCCCATTCTGCCTACAGGATGCTGTACAGATGAGTCATGTGGAAATAGTGTTGAAAATTTTTTTAAAGGGACAGTCTGTACCCATGAATAAGCATCTGTGCTTTATTGTACTGTGTCAGTAGATAATGTATGTTGAAAACCTCTGACAATTTTCCATTTTCAGCATTTGCCTAAATGCATGAAATAAAGAGCGTGACAACTTAGTAAACTAGTCATTTTTTTAACAAGTGTGGGCTTCTGTGCTTGGATTTCTGAGACAATAGGGAGCCATGCAAGGTTTATAAGAGGTTGCCATCTAGTGGTTTTGCTGTAAAATTAATACAGTGAAACTGTTAAAACCCTTTTTTATTTGATGAACATAATGTTCATTTAACCTGTATGAAAGTGCAGGTTATGCTTAAAAGAAATCCTTGTATTAAAATGAGAATTGAAACCAAGCACTTTTAAAAAAATTGTTAAGTAATGTTCATAGGGAAAAAATAGCGGGAAACATATGGCCCTCCTGATGTTGAACTGCAGCTCCCAGTAGCCCTAGCCAGTGTAGCTAGGAGGCAGGAATCCTGGGAGTTGGGTTAATTCGATGGCTAGTTCCAGCTAGAGGAGGCTAGTTGAATCAATTGGTCAAGGTAGGTGAACACTTAAGTAAATTCTGCTGATTGAACAGATCTACTGTAGTTGGGATTAGCAGTTGGATTTAAGACAAAGGTTTCTCTGCACCCAACATTGTTCCACATTTGAGTGCAATTGTGCACAGTTACAATTACACCTACTGTGTAAGAGAGGATTATTGGAAAGAAAACGTGTATTGGATTACTGCCTTTGGTTGCTTAAATCTAATTGAATTCAATAGGAAGCATAAAAGGATGGTAGCATTTATACATTTTTGTTAGAAAAAAAGATGCATGCATTTCATACATTCTTTATTCCAGTATTTTTAACTGAAGGAAACAAAAACTGGGCAGCACCCAATAAAATCCACAGAAGAATCTGGAGCCACATGCCAAGGTGCTTAATAAATGAATGATTTGTCAATAAACTATTCATTTATCGAGATGTGTCTCCAGATTTCTCCAGGTTTTTAATCCCAATAGACTTAATAAATTGTTAATTCTCTAATATGTGGTTTCTGTCCACACCAACGTTGACTGATTGCCTAAGTGTGATTAAATATTTGTTTTGCCATTTCATTATACTGTTCGTGGTGTCAATAGTGCTACTTGTTTTTCTTGTTTTAAGTATGGAAATGCTTTTTAATTCTTGGTATTTTCATTCTCAGATGTGTTATGATTCACCTGCTTTGTTACTTTTAAGGTCACTTCCTGGTACCACAGCAGCTGAATGTGCATCAAATTTAAAGAAGATCTACACAGTACAAACTGTACAGGTAAAAAAGCAAAGGTGTAAATGCATAAGGATTATTTCTTGCAATATGAAATTGGAAACTCTTTATTTTCAGACTGTATGCTTAGTGGCATAAATTGTTAATGAAGTTAGATGATGTGATGCTTTCTGTTCTTTAAAATTGTGTACAGTGGGCCCATCTCTTGTATGACCTCCACACACACAAATATGAGATCGTGTGAAGTCGTGTTTCTCATTGTAGTCAGTGGACATGTTGGGCATGCCCCTGCGATGCTGTGGGCACACGCACATTGCATCCGTTGATTATAAAAGAATGTCATGCTTTGCATATTTTGTTTTACGTGGGGATTCCTGGAACAGAACCCCTACATTTATGGTGGGTGCACTGTATAAGGAATTGCCTTGTAAAAAGTCATACCCGCAGTCACACTACTGAATTTCAAATGTTGGTTTCCAGGATTTCTCACACTCATAGAGGCATACACGTTAAGAACAGGTTGCTTACCTGTAACTGTGGTTCTTCGAGTGGTCATCTGTGCCATCATACACTAGGAGCTTTAGCGCCTGCGCGGTAGCGTTCGGAAACTTCTAGAGCTTGTTCGCTTGGCGGGAACCCCTCCCCCACGCCGGTACTGCGCATGCTCCTCCCGCCGAGCAACGGTCTCTCCTCAGTTCTGTCGTCCGCCGTAGAACCTACAGGGACCTGAGAAAGAGGGGAGGAAGGGCGGGTGTGTATGATGGCACAGATGACCACTCGAAGAACCACAGTTACAGGTAAGCAACCTGTTCTTCTTCTTCGTGGTCTCTGTGCCTTCATACACTAGGAGACTGTGTAGCTTACCGGTCGGATGGCGGGTCAGGTCCTACAGCACGGAAGCCAGCACCTCACGTCCAAACCGGGCATCTCTGCGCGACCGGCAGTCGAGCCTGTAGTGGCGCACGAAGGTCGATGGTTGGGACCAGGTCGCCACACGGCAGAGTTCATGCAGGTCAACTCCTCGCAGGAGGGCCGCAGAAGTAGCCACAGCTCTGGTGGAGTGGGCTCGAAGCAGGACTGGCGGAGGCTTCCTCGCGAGCTCATACGCCAGTTCAATAGTCCTCACCACCCACTTGGAGAAGCGCTGGGTGGACACTTTAAGGCCCCTCCGACGTCGCCCATAGCAAACAAAGAGATGCGGCGTCTGTCGGAAGGAAGCAGTCCTGTCCTTGTAGAAGGCCAATGCCCGACGCACGTCCAGGGAGTGGAGGGACCGCTCCAACGGTGTCGTCGGGTTCGGGAAGAAGGTAGGCAGGATGATGTCCTGGTTGAGATGGAAGCTGGACACCACCTTAGGCAGGAACGAGATGTCAGGTCTCAAGACCACCTTGTCCCTGTGGAAGACCGTGAAGGGCTCATCGGAACGAAGAGCTGTGATCTCACCCGCTCGCCTCGCTGAGGTCACCGCTACCAGGAAGGCAGTTTTCATGGTCAGCAGCCTGTCATCCGAGGTCGCCATCGGCTCGAAGGGCGGCTTCGTCAGCTGCGAGAGCACCAGCGAGAGGGACCACGGCGGTAGCGGCGGCGATACCGGCGGGTAGAGATGATGAAGTCCTTTCAGGAACCGCTTAACGGTATCGTTCCTGAAGAAGGCCGAGGCAGCAGATCGTGGCGGTTGGTATGCCACGATCGCGGAGAGATACACCTTCAGGGATGGAAACGCCAGGCCCTGTTGCCGGAGGTGCAGGAGGAAGTGCAGGACGGTCGAGAGCCCCGCGGGCGATACCGGCTCACTCCTCTCGTTAGCGAAGGTCAGGAAGCGTCGCCACTTGTATTGATAGTTGCGACGGGTGGATTCCTTCCTGGCCGCGACGAGGACGGTACCGAGCACGGGATCGTCTAGTGCGATATCCTCCAGGCATGGAGGGCCAGGCGTGGCAGGTCCGGATGGAGGACTCGGCCGCCGGTGTGGGAGAGCAGGTCCGGTGTCGGTGGCAACCGGAGCAGGTCGTCTCGCGCGGCTTGTAGCAGGGGTGCGAACCAATGTTGCCTCGGCCAATACGGGGCTACCAGGATCGCGTCGGCTCGGTCGGCGAGGATCTTCGATATTGTCCGGCCGAGCAGCGGGAACGGCGGGAACGCGTAGAGGAGTTCCCCGGTCCACGGAAGCTGGAAAGCGTCCCCGATGGAGGCACGATCGTGGCCCGCTCTGGAACAGAATCGGCGACACTTCGCGTTTTCCCTGGTCGCGAAGAGGTCGATCGATGGTTCGCCCCAGCGGTCCCGAATCAGTCTGAACGCCTCTCCGGAGAGAGACCATTCGTGATGGGATGAGGTGTCCCTGCTGAGGGCGTCTGCCGTGGTGTTCTCCTGCCCGGCCAGGTGAACCGCCACGGGATGCGTGTGCAGGCGAATGCACCATTCCCACAGGTCGAGCGCGATGTCGAGCAGGGTCGTGGAATGAGTCCCACCTTGTCTGTTGATGTAGCAGACGGCGGTGGTGTTGTCCGTCAGAATCAGGACGGTGCGCCCCGCCACGGCGTGCCGGAACGCCCGTAGGGCTTTCCAGACGGCGAGCAGCTCCAGCGCGTTGATATGGAGAGCGGTCTCGTCGTCGGTCCATCTGTCGCGGACTCTGAGATCGCCGCAGTGGGCACCCCATCCATACAGGGAGGCGTCGGTCGTTACCGTCACCTTCGGTGTCGGCTGTTGGAAAGGCATCCCTGACATGAGATTGCATCGCGACTGCCACCATCGGAGGGATGAGCGGACGTCTCCCGGCAGCTGCAGTCGGAGTGTCTGTTCGTCTCGCAGGGGGTCGAATATGCGGACGAACCAGTGTTGAAGAGGTCTTGCTCTCAGCCTGGCGAGATATGTCACAGCGGTCGTCGCAGCCATGTAGCCCAAGAGCTGCTGGACGCTTCTCGCAGATAACGTCGGGGCCGTACGAGCGTGAGCGGCGGCGCGGATCAAGGTTTGTGCTCGAGACTCTGGTAGGTACGCCCTGGCGGAGGTCGAGTCGAGCGTCGCCCCGATGAAGTCCAAGATCCTCGCCGGCTCGAGGTGGGACTTTTTCGGATTCACTCGTAGACCAAGGCGGGTCAGGAGTGACAACGTCATGTGGACGTCGTGGTAAAGTCTCTGTTTGCAGGACGCCACCAACAGCCAATCGTCGAGGTAAGGGAAGACGGAAGCGCCCTTCGTCCGCAGGTAGGATACCACCGGGGCCATGCACTTGGTGAAGACCCTTGGGGCAGTCGAGAGTCCGAACGGCAGCACCTTGTACTGGTAACAGGTGTCGTCGACCGCGAAGCGGAGGTACCGTCTGTGCTGCGGGCGAATGGCGATATGGAAGTATGCGTCTCGGAGATCGATGGAGGCGAACCAGTCCCCTCGATGTAGGAAGGGGAGGATCGACGGTATCGTAACCATCTTGAACCTTTTGGGGCGGATGTAGTACTTCACCCCTCTGAGGTCTAGGATCGGCCGGAGGGTACCGTCGGCTTTCGGTACCGTGAAGTACCTGGAGAAGAACCCGGTGGTCTTGGCCTCTTGCGGGAGCCGCTCGATCGCCCCTTTCTGGAGGAGGGATTGGATCTCTTCCAGGAGGGCCGGACTCGACGGCGTGGAGTAGTAAACGCCGCGAGGAGGAATATCGAGAGACTCGATGGCATAGCCAAGACGGACGATGGAAAGCACCCAAGAGTCCGTAGTGACATACTGCCACTCCGCTAGGTGTCGAGCGAGAGTCGGTCGGTCTCCGAGCGCTGATGGTAGGCTGAAGAGTGGGTATTGGTGGGTCCTGCCAGGCACGTCAAAACCGAGACTTTGTCTCGGAGGAGGACTTCTTCGACGAAGCCGGGCGCCGCCTAATCGTGCGCCTGGCCGATGAGCCGGAGGACGGTCTCGACTGTCCAGACTGGGCCGAACGCTGGAACGACGAGGTGGAAGATCGTCGCCAGGATGGGCGGAAGGTGGAGGCCCTGCGGGCTTGCGTGGCCGGCTGCAGCCCGATCTTTTTTGCGGTCAGTCTCGCCTTGACAAGATTGTCCAAAGCTTCGTCTGTGGACGAATTGAATAGGCCTTCACCGTCGAAGGGGAGATCTTCAATCCTCCTTCTGGTGTCCTCCTGGATGTCGGCCGGTCGCAGCCAAGCATGGCGGCGGAGGCCGACGGATCCCGCCATGACCCGGGAGGCGATCTCCACTGCGTGCCGGGAGGAGGCCATCTGGTGCCGAGCGATGGAGATAGCCTCATTGAAGATCACGGAGGAGGCTTGGCGGATGTCCTCCGGTACCGCCTCCATCGCCGGTTGCAGGCGATCGAGCACTTTTTTCAGGTATGCCGCAAGGCAAGCCTGAGTGTTGGACAGCCTAATCTGCAAGGAGGCAGCTGAATAGAACCTCCTTGCATAGGCGTCCAACTTCCTGCCCTCCTTGTCCGGCGGGGTGGTGTGTTGCCTGCCGGAGCCCTTTGTCTGTGCCGACTCGACGACCACAGAGTTCGGTACAGGGTGATTAAAGAGATAACCGGCGTTATCCTTCTGCACCCTGTAGAGGTGTTCTAACCGCTGCGGTATCGGCTGAGCCGAGGCCGGTCTATCCCAGGCGGCCTTCACCAGTCTGGATACCCGGGGCAGGAGAGGCAGCGGGGCCGTGGAAGGTCGCTTCTCCTCGAAGACGGAGAAGGCTGGATCGTCGTCCTCCGGCTCCGCATCGGCGATCTTAAGGCCGAGGGTAGTGGCCATGCGGAGCAGCATCGCAGAGAACTGGTGGACGTCCTCTGGAGCAGAATCTGGGATCGGGTCCCCGAATCCCAGCGGAGGAGACTCCTGTGAGGCCGCCTCAGACACCTCTGACTCCGCGCTCGAGTCGTACGACTCCGAGCTCGGTGAGTCCTCTCGCCGCTCAATTTCCGGCTCCTTCACAGTCGCCGCAGGTGTTGCCTTCCTAGGCTTCTCCGTAGCCGGGGCCGTGGTAGCAGCAGCGTCCCGCTTGGGATGGCTGACTACTGACTTCACCCTCTTGGTGGTGACCGGGGTAGTCTGGCAGGCTGACATCGTCGTAGCCCGCTCAGTCACCACCGACTCCGTAGGGCGCGTCGCCGTCGCCGTGACCCTAGGAGGTGGTGATATCGCCCGATACCGTGGTGAAGGCTCCCTCGCCCTATGATATCGAGGAGAGGGAGAGCGGCTGAAGGAGCGGCGGTCTGATGGAGACCGGCTTCGGCGTCGACGGTACCGAGCCTCGTCCCCTCTAGGCGAGCGCGATTCGCGCTGTCGACGAGGTGACCGGGACCTCCGGAAGGTCTCCCAGCGACTCGGGCCACGATGGTACCGATCCCGGTACGATGGCGAATGTGACCGATAGGAGGCCGGGCGCTCTCTCCATTCAGATTCCCTCGCGTACCTGGCCACGTAGGACGCCGAGGTGTATCTGGAGGCAGACGAGCGAGGTTGTTCCTCTCTTGTCTCCCTCGGAGGCGGCGAGGCCACCGGACGCTCGAAAGAGCGGGACCGGGACCTGAAGGAGGTCGAACGCTGCTCCGGAGAAGCTGAGGGCTCTCTCTGCTGCAGGTCGGCCGACCTGCGACGGCTAAGGGGGCGGTGGCGCTCCTCCACCAGGGTTGGAGGGTCTGCCACAGGCGAGTCCGGGCGCTGTTGGGGAACGTCCTCGATCTCATCCTCCGAGAGATCGACGGACTCGCCTCGCCCTTTGGAAGGCTGCTGAGTAGGAGGAGGAGTAGGAGGTTGAACGTCCCCAGCCGGGGAGCGCTTCTTTTCCTTCTTCTTCTTCTCCTTCTCCTTGCCCTTGCCTCCGTCCGGAGCAGGGCGCTTTTTAGCAGGCGTCTCTGTTAGGGGAGCCTCAGCCTTCCTCGCCGTCGAGGATCCTTTTGCTGACTTGGCAGCCGCCGACAGCTTCGGGATCCTCGGTAGCGCCGAGATCGGCGTTTTCGCCGGTACCGAGCCCGATACCGACGAGGTGGACGGAACGGCAGCCGCCGATACCGTCGATGGCGTGGTCGTCCTCTTGTCGGCCATCTTGGAAGTGGAGGTCTCGTCTATCGCCCGCAGAGACTGTTCCCAACAATACGATTTGAGTCTCGCGGAGCGGTTGCGGAGAGTTTGGGGAGTAAAATCCCGGCAAATTGGGCAAGTCCGGATGTTGTGGGACTCGCCCAAACAGAAGAGACACTCCTTATGGCTGTCGTTGAGGGCAACCTTGCGCCCGCAGGACACGCACTTCTTGAAGAGCGCGGACATAAGACGAAGAACGCCAAACTGCGAAATCCAAAAAGACGAAAACCGAAGGGGGAGTCCGGAAGAGAGGTCAAAGACAGTCCAAAAGTCCGTAAAACCGTGAAAACAGCAAGCCAAGCACAAAGTGAGAGGAACAAACTGAAGAACCTTCCGTACGCGGCGGCGGACGAGAAGAACTGAGGAGAGACCGTTGCTCGGCGGGAGGAGCATGCGCAGTACCGGCGTGGGGGAGGGGTTCCCGCCAAGCGAACAAGCTCTAGAAGTTTCCGAACGCTACCGCGCAGGCGCTAAAGCTCCTAGTGTATGAAGGCACAGAGACCACGAAGAAGAACCTCAAAATTTTAGCTACACATAAAAAAAGTCTATGGTGAAGAACAGGTTGCTTACCTGTAACTGTGGTTCTTCGAGTGGTCATCTGTGCCATCATACACTAGGAGCTTTAGCGCCTGCGCGGTAGCGTTCGGAAACTTCTAGAGCTTGTTCGCTTGGCGGGAACCCCTCCCCCACGCCGGTACTGCGCATGCTCCTCCCGCCGAGCAACGGTCTCTCCTCAGTTCTGTCGTCCGCCGTAGAACCTACAGGGACCTGAGAAAGAGGGGAGGAAGGGCGGGTGTGTATGATGGCACAGATGACCACTCGAAGAACCACAGTTACAGGTAAGCAACCTGTTCTTCTTCTTCGTGGTCTCTGTGCCTTCATACACTAGGAGACTGTGTAGCTTACCGGTCGGACGGCGGGTCAGGTCCTACAGCACGGAAGCCAACACCTCACGTCCAAACCGGGCATCTCTGCGCGACCGGCAGTCGAGCCTGTAGTGGCGCACGAAGGTCGATGGTTGGGACCAGGTCGCCACACGGCAGAGTTCATGCAGGTCAACTCCTCGCAGGAGGGCCGCAGAAGTAGCCACCGCTCTGGTGGAGTGGGCTCGAAGCAGGACTGGCGGAGGCTTCCTCGCGAGCTCATACGCCAGTTCAATAGTCCTCACCACCCACTTGGAGAAGCGCTGGGTGGACACTTTTAGGCCCCTCCGACGTCGCCCATAGCAAACAAAGAGATGCGGCGTCTGTCGGAAGGAAGCAGTCCTGTCCTTGTAGAAAGCCAATGCCCGACGCACGTCCAGGGAGTGGAGGGACCGCTCCAACGGTGTCGTCGGGTTCGGGAAGAAGGCAGGCAGGATGATGTCCTGGTTGAGATGGAAACTGGACACCACCTTTGGCAGGAACGAGATGTCAGGTCTCAGGACCACCTTGTCCCTGTGGAAGACCGTGAAGGGCTCATCGGAACGAAGAGCTGTGATCTCACCAGCTCGCCTCGCTGAGGTCACCGCTACCAGGAAGGCAGTTTTCATTGTCAGGAGCCTGTCATCCGAGGTCGCCATCGGCTCGAAGGGCGGCTTCGTCAGCTGCGAGAGCACCAGCGAGAGGGACCACGGCGGTAGCGGCGGCGATACCGGCGGGTAGAGATGATGAAGTCCTTTCAGGTACCGCTTAACGGTATCGTTCCTGAAGAAGGCCGAGGCAGCAGATCGTGGCGGTTGATATGCCACGATCGCGGAGAGATACACCTTCAGGGATGGAAACGCCAGGCCCTGTTGCCGGAGGTGCAGGAGGAAGTGCAGGACGGTCGAGAGCCCCGCGGGCGATACCGGCTCACTCCTCTCGTTAGCGAAGGTCAGGAAGCGTCGCCACTTGTATTGATAGTTGCGACGGGTGGATTCCTTCCTGGCCGCGACGAGGACGGTACCGAGCACGGGATCGTCTAGTGCGATATCCTCCAGGCATGGAGGGCCAGGCGTGGCAGGTCCGGATGGAGGACTCGGCCGCCGGAGTGGGAGAGCAGGTCCGGTGTCGGTGGCAACCGGAGCAGGTCGTCTCACGCGGCTTGTAGCAGGGGTGCGAACCAATGTTGCCTCGGCCAGTACGGGGCTACCAGGATCGCGTCGGCTCGGTCGGCGAGGATCTTCGATATCGTCCGGCCGAGCAGCGGGAACGGCGGGAACGCGTAGAGGAGTTCCCCGGTCCACGGAAACTGGAAAGCGTCCCCGATGGAGGCACGATCGTGGCCCGCTCTGGAACAGAATCGGCGACACTTCGCGTTTTCCCTGGTCGCGAAGAGGTCGATCGATGGTTCGCCCCAGCGGTCCCGAATCAGTCTGAACGCCTCTCCGGAGAGAGACCATTCGTGATGGGATGAGGTGTCCCTGCTGAGGGCGTCTGCCGTGGTGTTCTCCTGCCCGGCCAGGTGAACCGCCACGGGATGCGTGTGCAGGCGAATGCACCATTCCCACAGGCCGAGCGCGATGTCGAGCAGGGTCGTGGAATGAGTCCCACCTTGTCTGTTGATGTAGCAGACGGCGGTGGTGTTGTCCGTCAGAATCAGGACCGTGCGCCCCGCCACGGCATGGCGGAACGCCCGTAGGGCTTTCCAGACGGCGAGCAGCTCCAGCGCGTTGATATGGAGAGCGGTCTCGTCGTCGGTCCATCTGTCGCGGACTCTGAGATCGCCGCAGTGGGCACCCCATCCATACAGGGAGGCGTCGGTCGTTACCGTCACCTTCGGTGTCGGCTGTTGGAAAGGCATCCCCGACATGAGATTGCGTCGCGACTGCCACCATCGGAGGGATGAGCGGACGTCTCCCGGCAGCTGCAGTCGGAGTGTCTGTTCGTCTCGCAGGGGGTCGAATATGCGGACGAACCAGTGTTGAAGAGGTCTTGCTCTCAGCCTGGCGAGATATGTCACAGCGGTCGTCGCAGCCATGTAGCCCAAGAGCTGCTGGACGCTTCTCGCAGATAACGTCGGGGCCGTACGAGCGTGAGCGGCGGCCCGGATCAAAGTTTGTGCTCGAGACTCTGGTAGGTACGCCCTGGCGGAGGTCGAGTCGAGCGTCGCCCCGATGAAGTCCAAGATCCTCGCCGGCTCGAGGTGGGACTTCTTCGGATTCACTCGTAGACCAAGGCGGGTCAGGAGTGACAACGTCATGTGGACGTCGTGGTAAAGTCTCTGTTTGCAGGACGCCACCAACAGCCAATCGTCGAGGTAGGGGAAGACGGAAGCGCCCTTCGTCCGCAGGTAGGATACCACCGGGGCCATGCACTTGGTGAAGACCCTTGGGGCAGTCGAGAGTCCGAACGGCAGCACCTTGTACTGGTAACAGGTGTCGTCGACTGCGAAGCGGAGGTACCGTCTGTGCTGCGGGCGAATGGCGATATGGAAGTATGCGTCTCGGAGATCGATGGAGGCGAACCAGTCCCCTCGATGTAGGAAGGGTAGGATCGACGGTATCGTGACCATCTTGAACCTTTTGGGGCGGATGTAGTAGTTCACCCCTCTGAGGTCTAGGATCGGCCGGAGGGTACCGTCGGCTTTCGGTACCGTGAAGTACCTGGAGAAGAAGCCGGTGGTCTTGGCCTCTTGCGGGAGCCGCTCGATAGCCCCTTTCTGGAGGAGGGATTGGATCTCTTCCAGGAGGGCCGGACTCGACGGCGTGGAGTAATAAACGCCGCGAGGAGGAATATCGAGAAACTCGATGGCGTAGCCAAGACGGACGATGGAAAGCACCCAAGAGTCCGTAGTGACATACTGCCACTCCGCTAGGTGTCGAGCGAGAGTCGGTCGGTCTCCGAGCGCTGATGGTAGGCTGAAGAGTGGGTATTGGTGGGTCCTGCCAGGCACGTCAAAACCGAGACTTTTTCTCGGAGGAGGACTTCTTCGACGAAGGCGGGCGCCGCCTAATCGTGCGCCTGGCCGATGAGCCGGAGGACGGTCTCGACTGTCCAGACTGGGCCGAACGCTGGAACGACGAGGTGGAAGATCGTCGCCAGGATGGTCGGAAGGTGGAGGCCCTGCGGGTCTGCGTGGCCGGCTGCAGCCCAATCTTTTTTGCGGTCAGTCTCGCCTTGACGAGATTGTCCAAAGCTTCGTCTGTGGACGAATTGAATAGGCCTTCACCGTCGAAGGGGAGATCTTCAATCCTCCTTCTGGTGTCCTCCTGGATGTCGGCCGGTCGAAGCCAAGCATGGCGACGGAGGCCGACGGATCCCGCCATGACCCGGGAGGCGATCTCCACAGCGTGCCGGGAGGAGGCCATCTGGTGCCGAGCGATGGAGATAGCCTCATTGAAGATCACGGAGGAGGCTTGGCGGATGTCCTCCGGTACCGCTTCCATCGCTGGTTGCAGGCGATCGAGCACCTTCTTCAGGATGCCGCGAGGCAAGCCTGAGTGTTGGACAGCCTGATCTGCAAGGAGGCAGCCGAATAGAACCTCCTTGCGTAGGCGTCCAACTTCCTGCCCTCTTTGTCCGGCGGGGTGGTGTGTTGCCTGCCGGAGCCTTTCGTCTGCGCGGACTCGACGACCACAGAGTTCGGTGCAGGGTGATTAAATAGATAACCGGCGTTATCCTTCTGCACCCTGTAGAGGTGTTCTAACCGCTGCGGTATCGGCTGAGCCGAGGCCGGTCTATCCCAGGCGGCCTTCACCAGTCTGGATACCCGGGGCAGGAGAGGCAGCGGGGCCGTGGAAGGTCGCTTCTCCTCGAAAACGGAGAAGGCTGGATCGTCGTCCTCCGGCTCCGCATCGGCGATCTTAAGGCCGAGGGTAGTGGCCATGCGGAGCAGCATCGCAGAGAACTGGTGGACGTCCTCTGGAGCAGAATCTGGGATCGGGTCCCCGAATCCCAACGGAGGAGACTCCTGGGAGGCCGCCTCAGACACCTCAGACTCCGCACTCGAGTCGTACGACTCCGAGCTAGGTGAGTCCTCTCGCCGCTCGCTCTCCGGCTCCTTCGTAGTCGCCGCAGGTGTTGCCTTCCTAGGCTTCTCCGCAGCCGGGGCGGTGGTAGCAGCAGCGTCCCGCTTGGGATGGCTGACCACGGATTTCACCCTCTTGGTGGTGACCGGGGTAGTCTGGCAGGCTGACGTCGTCGTAGCCCGCTCAGTCACCATCGACTCCGTAGGGCGCGTCGCCGTTGCCGTGACCCTAGGAGGTGGCGATATCGCCCGATACCGTGGTGAAGGCTCCCTCGCCCTATGATATCGAGGGGAGGGAGAGCGGCTGAAGGAGCGGCGGTCCGACGGAGATCGGCTTCGGCGTCGACGGTACCGAGCCTCGTCCCCTCTAGGCGAGCGCGATTCACGCTGTCGACGAGGTGACCGGGACCTCCGGAAGGTCTCCCAGCGACTCGGGCCACGATGGTACCGATCCCGGTACGACGGCGAATGCGACCGATAGGAGGCCGGGCGCTCTCTCCACTCAGATTCCCTCGCGTACCTGGCCACGTAGGACGCCGAGGTGTATCTGGAGGCAGACGAGCGAGGTTGTTCCTCTCTTGTCTCCCTCGGAGGCGGCGAGGCCACCGGACGCTCGGAAGAGCGGGACCGGGACCTGAAGGAGGTCGAACGCCGCTCCGGAGAAGCAGAGGGCTCTCTCTGCTGCAGGTCGGCCGACCTGCGACGGCTAAGAGGGCGGTGGCGCTCCTCCACCAGGGTTGGAGGATCTGCCACAGGCGAGTCCGGGCGCTGTTGGGGAACGTCCTCGATCTCATCCTCCGAGAGGTCGACGGACTCGCCTCGCCCTTTGGAAGGCTGCTGAGTAGGAGGAGGAGTAGGAGGTTGAGCGTCCCCAGCCGGGGAGCGCTTCTTTTCCTTCTTCTTCTTCTTCTTCTCCTTCTCCTTGCCCTTGCCTCCGTCCGGAGCAGGGCGCTTTTTTGCAGGCGTCCCCGTAAGGGGAGCCTCAGCCTTCCTCGCCGTCGAGGATCCTTTCGATGACTTGGCAGCCGCCGACAGCTTCGGGATCCTCGGTAACGCCGAGATCGGCGTTTTCGCCGGTACCGAGCCCGATACCGACGAGGTGGACGGAACGGCAGCCGCCGATACCGTCGATGGCGTGGTCGTCTTCTTGTCGGCCATCTTGGAAGTGGAGGTCTCGTCTATCGCCCGCAGAGACTGCTCCCAACAAAAAGATTTGAGTCTCGCGGAGCGGTTGCGAAGAGTTTGGGGAGTAAAATCCCTACAAATTTGGCAAGTCCGGATATTGTGGGACTCGCCCAAACAGAAGAGACACTCCTTATGGCCGTCGTTGAGGGCAACCTTGCGGCCGCAGGACACGCACTTCTTAAAGAGCGCGGACATAAGACGAAGAAACGCCAAACTCCGAAATCCAAAAAAGACGAAAGCCGAAGGGGGAGTCCGAAAGAGAGGTCAAAGACAGTCCGAAAGTCCGTAAAACCGTGAAAAAACAGCAAGCCAAGCACGACGTGAGAGGAACAAACTAAAGAACCTTCCGTACGCGGCGGCGGACGAGAAAGAACTGAGGAGAGACCGTTGCTCGGCGGGAGGAGCATGCGCAGTACCGGCGTGGGGGAGGGGTTCCCGCCAAGCGAACAAGCTCTAGAAGTTTCCGAACGCTACCGCGCAGGCGCTAAAGCTCCTAGTGTATGAAGGCACAGAGACCACGAAGAAGAACTTATATTTCATTGTAGAAATATTCGCTCATTGAAAAAAATATGTCTTAGTCAGTGTAGAGTTTGGTAATTTCACATTCTGAACAGAAACATAATCTTTGGGAGTGAGTAATTGTTGACAGATGTTCCATAACTCTGTTAATGTTCCTAAATAAGATCATCCAGGAGCACTGCAAAAACCCATATGGGTACTATATCTTAATTCTGAAAAGTACTCCTGTTTTGGCTCCTCCTCTTTTCTATAAAGCCCTCTTGCACTTATTTCCTTCTGTTGTATTAGCAAACCAGAAATTGCCCTGTTTATGTAAAAAGGAGAGGAGGGAATCTCTACTCAAAACCATGTTTTCAACTACCTTTTGCATGCTAATAGCTTAAATTTATCAACGACATTATTTCTACAGTGATGGGAGGGAACCACTTTCCTTCATAAATGTATCAAGGCATAGTTCTGATGTCTTGTTACTGAAAATTCTTGTACATTCAAGTGAAAGGGACCTGGGTAAAATCTGTTCTCAATAATTAACAAGATCATCCAGCTTTCTAGTTCAATATTGTCTGTATCAGTTGGCAATAGTTCTCCAGTGTTTCTCGAAGAGAGTCCTTCTCAGCCTTGCCTGGAGGTACTATAGTTTCACCTGGGACAAAGTTACATGTAAAGCAGTAATTGGTAATGTTTTCTGGGCCATGGATCCCTTTGAAAATCTGCTGAAGACTATGGCATCCTACCTGAGAAGAAAGCAAATAAACACAATTGACACTTCGCATACATTTTATCTGATTGCTTTGAAAACTGAGATCTGCCATGTAGACAGAATAGCAAAACAATCTTTACAAAGAATAATGTCTCACCCTTGTTTTTTCATGCAAAAATTACTGGCCATTTCTTTTTGTAAAAGGGAAACAAATCCAAATTGTAAAACTATAACGAGACTTTAATTTGCTCCAAAGTAGACTTCAGCGATAAGCATGCTATAGTTTGGCTTGGGGGAAAAAATTGAAATTGTGGAGTAGTCTTTGACAATGGCAGCATGTGAGTTATTCAGTCAATTTTGGCTTATTGTTTTGATGCCAATAGTACCGAACATGCTGGCTAACAAAGGTATATTGTGGCAAATGGAACCAGACCTCCTAAAGCCCATCCATGGATCCCTTAATGGGAAACACACATTAAGGATCCCTGAAGTAAATAAAGCATGTGCTGTGCCACTGAGCTAGATCTTCTTCCCTAAGAAAGCAAGGTGAATTCTATTCTATTCTATTTTGTTCTATTTAATCATCTGCCTTTCTCCCACTATGGGATCCAAGGCAGTTCGCAATTTGAGTTAAAACAAAATACAGTTAACACAATGGATAACACAAAAATTAAAAAACAAACCAATAATCATCTACTATATAAAAGTCAAAATTTGTCTTTTTGTGAGTTTGTCTGTTTGTCTGTCAGGCAGGCGAAGATCTTATATGATTGGCTGCCTGTGAAGATTCTGTGGAATCCTGGAGTTGGCAATTCAAGGAAGAGCCTTTAGAATTCTCAACCGGAGACCTCTTGGGCCTGACTGGTTGCTATGGAGATGAGGCCTAGCAGCAAGGAGGAGGCCAGTGTATTCCCTCAGGAAACCAAACTCTTTATGTTAAAAACCGTAAATACAGATTGGATTGGGGACTATAGGGAAAAGTTACGGGTATTGGACAAGGCAGTTTGGGGAATTAGAGACACAGGGTCTCAAATCTGTGTATTTTAACCGCATCTAATTCCTAAGGTAAGATAAGGTAATTCCTAAGGTATTTCTAACAAGTATTACCTATGAGAAAATAAAATCCCAGCCAACGCCGGGTAAATATGCTAGTATCACATAAATTTCAGACAGTTTTTAAAGGCTGTTAAAATGTGATAACGATGATAAAAATACAACACAGACCAGTTAAAAGACCTTCTCCAATGAACAGTTAATATTTAAAGGGCCTTTGAACTGTGCCCAGAAATGAACCAGTTATGTACTGTTATATTTAGCATTAAATATTAATTAATAGCAATGCAATCATTCTTTCTAGATCTTTTGGAGCGTTTATAATAATATTCCTCCTGTGACAAACCTGCCTCTGAGATGTAGCTATCATTTAATGCGTGGAGAAAGACGACCGCTATGGTATGTATATTCACATCTTTTTGTCCTTTGGACACAGACTGTAAATTCTTAAGTCAGAAGAAATAAGTAATAAAAACAAAAGAGGAGTGACAAAAGCTTTGAAAAAGCACTGGAGAGTTTTTTAAACTGTCCTTGATAAAGCCTGTATACAGTAGTGTGTTTCAGTGACCAATATTTGCCTTTCTAAGCTTAAAAGATTGGAATAGTGTTTGTTAAAAGTTCACATTGTGCAATATGCTCTTTGCCTGAGGTGTACATTTGATAGAAAATGGATTTTGCAGAATTGAATTGACTGAAGTAAAAATGTTTGCAAAAAATTTGCTGGTGGGTATTGACAACAAATGTTGTAGAAGCAAGGCCTGACTCCTGTTAAAACTGTGCCAGTAATTCAGTTTGCTCAGCTGGTGGCTTTGGAATCACACGTCCTGAGGAGTGGATCACTTTTCCTTATGGTAATTTCTAAGCCTTGGAAAAACTACTTTTTGGACTACAAATCCCAGAATCCCCAAGCTAGGATTCCACATTCCTGCTAAATTCCCTCTTGCACCATGTTGCCAATGGAAGCCTGTCCAGAATGCCACATGCTCATGCCTTATCCTGCAATATCTATGAATAATCAGTTATAGGAATTCTGCACTAAAGTAGCTTGAATTCTGCAACTTGTATAAGTGTATAAAATGGGCAACCCTTTTTTCACTGGATTTACTTTGCTAGTCTTGAACAGGGTTGAAGAACTCTACAAGAGACTAAATCCCAATCTTTTGGCCACCAGAAATCCTGTGTGGTCCTCTTCTGTCTTCCAAAATGTTCTTCTTGTTGCCACACACTTCAGAACACAAGATCTGGAATACTGCTTATATTTTTCAATCTTTCAATGATTTTAATCTTAGTTAATTAATATAAACAATTAATTTGTTTGTTTGCATGAATACTAGCCCTACAGTCACATAAATATGCCTGTCTGTTCAGCTGTTTTCTTCTCAAATCAGGGAAGAGGAAAGCAATGCCAAAGGCGGTGTGTGGAAAATGAAGGTCCCCAAAGACAGTACGGTACGTTGTGCTTGATGCTGTCATCTCCAGGTCTAATTCAGTAATGTTACTATGTAATGTTAATGTTACGATGGTGTTTGGATAGGGTTTTAATGTTGTTTTAATGTTGTTGTAGATCACTCACTCCAAACTTCTAGTTTTGTGAACTGTGTAAGGCAGTGTGGGGGGCGGGCGGGGAGAAAGAGAGAGATTGTTGCTCAAGACATTTAACATTACTTTAGCAGAGGTCTCTTCATGGGACAGGAACTCCTCTCTCTTTCTTCCTAATGACCACACACATGCAAGCACACGCATATGCACATACTCCTATGTGTTCCCAAAATCTACTTGAGTTATTCCTTCCGTTCCACAGGGCAGAATTTGAGGAGATAGATGCAGGAAGGGCAGCCTTGTTCTGCCAGCCGTGTCTGTTCTGCTGGCATATTCAACCTCATTGCTTTGTGTTGAATATCATTCAGCATTGTGTATGTTTTAAGCACCACTTTCCTATTTCAGTTGCCACATGCTACTTAACAGCTTCTGTCATCTTCCCTCTTTCTCTCAAGTGATTATTATATTTTCCTTATTTGCTTTTCTTATATTCACTGGTTGTACTGTCTGTCTGTTACTCCAGTACAGGACCGAATCCACATTCGTGAAAGGAACACTGATTTGCTCTATAGTGCTTGCCCCACCTGAAGGGTTTGGATGGCTAACAGTGTATAGATTTTAAAACTCCCAGTTACCAGCAGTGAAACTCTTGCCTACCTCCGCTCTCTTCAGAGAAAGAGAGCTCCAGATTTAACGGGCAGCCAGCAAGCCCAGATTGCAAGGACACAGAGACTGCAAGGACAGTGACAGATTGGTTCAGAAAAAGTAGATGTAAGAGCAGGTGCATTTAGATGGTCTCTATTGGCAACTAGGAATTACAAGATGGCAAATACATGAGATGCGTTGTATTCATTGAGTGAACAGATCGGCAGAATTGGGGTGGACTGTTCCCTGGATACTAGACTTAGAAACAACTGTCCCCATTCCTCCGTGTCCAGCATAGAAACACAGCTTTCTCAGCAAACAGGCTGGTACTTTTTTCGAGTGTATTTACAAGGCTGCCTAAGAGGATTTATGTTTTGCCACGAAATGGGAGGGAGGCAGTCTCTTCAACATATCAGATTCACACAGAACACTCAAGAAATCTCTTGTCTCTAGGACAGTGTTTTGTTCTCTTCCAAAACTGAACTATAATAATTTGTTTAGGTGAACAGTAAGAATGGACCTCATAAACTTGTTGGGATTTTAGAGGAAAACATTGAAAAAATCAGAGGACATTTCCCTGCTACTTTAAGTTATGTTTGAACGAACCTCAGAAATTCAAGTTTAAAAAAAAGTTAAATCAGTTTGATAGCCTTTCTGCAGTTAATTAACAATAAAATGTTCAGTTAGGATAGTAACTATTTCACAAAGCTTATTGAAGGTCTAACTGTAAATATCATAAGATCAGTTGCTTAATTTTTCCTGTCTTTGGTAGTCTGCAGTTTGGAAAGAACTGTTGCTAGCTACCATTGGGGAACAGTTTACAGACCGCTGTGCAAGAGGTAAGGATTTGTTTATTCTTCCAGTTTTAAAGTTTTTTTGTGTGGGGTTTTTTGTTTTGTTTCGGTTTGTTTTGGTTTTATTTTTTTGCTCAAGTTTAAATATAAAATAAATGTGACATAAAGACAGGAGTCATATCATCACTGACTAATCTGTTACATTACAGTCAAGGGGCCTTTTCACATTACACAAGGCCTTTCCACACTACATTGTTACAGTGCTATTCCACATTCAACATCCTGTGGAATTTTGGGGTTTGTAGTTTACTGAGGCCAAAGAGCTCTCTGGCTGAGAATTCTAAAGGCCCCTACCTAAACTACAAACCCCAAAATTCCATAGGATGTTGAAAGTGGAATAATAGCACTATAACAGTGTAGTGCAGAAAGGCCCACAGTTATAGTGCTGTAATTCCACTTTAACTACTATAGCTCCATCCATCCTTAGGGAAGCGTATTTAGAATTCTCAGCCAGAGAAGCTGAGTGCCTCTCTAAACTACAAATCCAAAGATTCGCTAGAATGTTGCCATGAGAGTTAAAATAGCATCATAGTGCTATATTTGTGCATTTTGAGAGGACCCAGGGCTGATAGTTTCTTTACCTGGTTCAGATGCTGGAGAAGGGAATTCATTTTTTCAAACTTTGTTCAAGAGACCTCTGCAAGCCAGGAGAAAAGCATCTGTCTTGACAGAGAAGCACTTAAGTGCCTCAGCTAGTCATACTACTTTTGATAAAGCCTGTTAGCAATACTTTGAATTTTAGAGACGCAGTGTGGTAGCATGACTAGAACAGACTTGTGCAAAGGAAGAAGGAAAAAGTGACCTTCAGGAGATTAGATCTTACCTCTTTGACTGCCAGCACTACTAGTGAATACAGGGGAAAGAGTCAATATCCATCCTGCTACTGTGATTTGAAAGGGAGCACATCTCCTTGGACAAATGAAGAATATGACAGCACTCTCAGTCTGGAAAAGAAAATGCTTTCCTTATTACTTGGCTGCAGACTGTAGGGAGAAGTGCATCATAGTGTGGTGCTGGTAGTACAACTTGGCTGAATGGCCATTACTCTTCTTTCCACCCTTTGTAGCTCTCTGCAGCTTTGGGATACTGTGAAACGCACACACAAAACCCACCGCCCGTCAGTGCCAAGTGTGAAAGGCACACCCAAGCCTTGCACTCAAGGCCTGCCCAGCCTGACATCTCTTTGTGATCAGACCTGAACAGCCAGGGAGATCTCTGAATCAAGCTGGGGCCAGTACAAACAGGTCTGCCACAGTTCTCCCCTTCTGAGAACGCAGTCCCTTCCTCACTCTTGTCCCCCTTTCAGGACTCTCCCCCTTTACTGCCTCCCCTAAATCTGCCCTTCTTCCAGATGTAAGGATCAGCAGTGATTTATATTTTCCAAGACTGTGGTATTATTGGCACTAAGGTCAAGGTGTTATTATTGGTAACGAGCATATTCCAGGATTCAAAATAAGACACTGTTTTAAGGAACACAGAACTTCAAACATTTATTGAAACACTGTTGCTTTAAATTTGTTTTGTATCTAAATGTTTATAAACAGCACACCATTCTCTCTCTCTCTCTCAATTCGTTCACTATCTTTTGTACACCCAATTTCTCAGTTCTCTCTCCCACAGAGCTCTTCCACTCTCCACCCTCTCCTAAACACACCACAGATCACACTCTCTTCAAACACATACCAGACAGTTAAAATCCATTATTTTCCTCTTTCCACTAGCCCCTCCTCTGGGCTATCCACGGTTTCATTTCAGCAGCCAATCAGTTTAAACACTCTCAGTTGCCAAGGAGGCTCTGTTCTCAAGCCCCCCTCCCATCAGGTTCATCACAGGTACTCTGAGATGTCCATATTTCAAACTTGCCACAAACAAGCCTACAGTCATAAAGTTTCAATTGTACAATAATTTCTGAGATCTCTAGGAATTAACTTTACTGGTAAGACAGATATGTATCTTGCAGTGGCTAGTTGCTTTATAGTAGAAGGACTGAGAATTTGTAAAAACTGGGCTAAAAAGGGGCACACAAGTTTCTTTGCAACATGGCATGTTGGCCAGGATTTTGTCGTTTGTTTGGGTTTTTTGTGTTTCAGTTGGAAAGTGATGGTTAAGAGCTTTACGTACATTCTAGCAAGTTGAAGATAGCTTTTGGTGGTGGTGGTGGTGGTAGTGATGATGATGATATTCTCTCTTAACAGGTGATGAAGTAATAGGGGTTAGTGTCAGTGTTCGTGATCGGGAAGATGTTGTTCAAGTCTGGAACGTCAATGCATCGCTAGCAAGTGAAGCTACAATTTTAGAAAAAATCTATGAACTTCTGCCGCACACATCTTTTAAAGCAGTTTTTTATAAACGTAAGTGTTGCCTTGTATGCCCTATAAGTAGAGCACAATGTCTATAAGAATTTGTCAACAAAATGTGTTTCTTACTTATGTGGTATCTTGTCTTTCAGCTCACAAAGAACATCATGCCTTTGAAGGTGGACGTGGGAGACATTAACAATACTGAACTCATAAATTGTAATTTTTATTTTGAGGTCATCATAATGGGAAGATGGACAAAACGCTTGGAGAAGCACTGCAAACCCTGTTTTATTTCAGATTTTTCTATTCCTCTTGAGCCACTGCTCCGAAAAACAAAGAGAATTACATCTCAGTGACTGATCATGAGGTTTCTTTTGACTTCTCAACACAAAAATGTCTCCCCTTTTTCAATTATTCCTTTCCTTTTAAGATAGAGGACTTTGTGGTTAAGTATTTTGCTGTATGTAGTTTTAAATGCAGATGTGCACAGGCATGATGTATGCTCCATTTTTCAAGACTCACTGTATCTAGGGAAAGAATTGCTTTGTGAACCATGGTTTTGTTTTGTTTTGTATTGTTTGCTTTGAGACATTCCTGTCAAGCAAAGATCTACTCACTTAGAAATTTGCACTGTTATAATATGCAGTGGGAGAAATCCATTAACAGAAATCTTGCTCAGCCTCCTTGGGAATGAGTGGAGTTTGCACAGCACTGGTGCTGACTAGGTTGCTTCAAGTCACGCACTGCTTATGCACTAATAATGCCCCTACTGTAAGTTAAATTGCAGCGATCACTGCACAGAGCCTGTGAACTCCAAATATAGTTCTGCTTTAACTTATTTTGAATGCCTATAACAGGCATTGTTGGGATACACTTGATGGTGGCCCACATCTTGGTAGAGTGGGCGTGGTACCATCAGGCAGACTGTAAACTAGATTGTGCTCAGAGAAAATTGCTGTGTGTGATTATATATCCACTGTCATTTCTGTTGGCATAGAAGTACTTGAGCAGGGAATTGTAGCCTAAAAAGTAACTTTTCTGCACTCTGACCACAGTTGTGCCTAATTATAGTGTAAAAGTTACACATCAAATGAGGAGCAGTAAGTTATTACTCAGTGTTTGTTTTGGGTTTTTTTTCTGGCTTTTTAAGGCAGAATGAATGATCTTTCAATAGGAAACTATGGACTTGTTATTTTGAAAGTGGCTAACTTTGATTTTTAAAAAGTGGTATTGTATGAAATCTCAAAAAAAACAAAAGCCACTTCTGCACTACACTCTTATAGTGCAATTATCCCCTCTCTAAACTGCAAATCCCAGGATTCCATAGGATGTTGACAGTGGAATAATCGCGCTATAAGAGTGTACTGTGGAAATGGCCAAAAAGAAATTTTAAAATTCTCTGCTGTATCCTCCTTTATGATAGGAACCTTCACAAGGAAAATTTCAACATACTTGTTACAAAACAGACCTTTCCCACCCACCACCACATTCAGATCATATCCCATTAAAGCCATTATCAAATGCATTGTAATTTTATTGTAAGATACAGTACAACTGTGTATAGTTGCAAGCTGTCATGGCGCCTTAAGTACATTTTTCAATGTAGAGAGAAATCAATTACACTTTGAAGCATGAATGTGAAAATTTTAAGCTTTTGGTTTGTGTCATTTCTGCTCCATGCTGATTTACTGGAGGTTTTGGTATCTTTTTATTACAGTGCCAAAGATTTATTTAGTTCCTCACATGAGGATGCCGATGAAGTAGAAGTGTAGTGCATCTATCTAGGCTGAATTGCTGGATTAGTATTAATATTTTAAAAATTGTTCTGACTGCACTGATATCAACCCATTTTAATTTCACAAGAGGTGGCCATTAGAATTCAATGCGTTTCTAAATAAATCAATTTTCCCTTTTTAATTTTTGTACTAGTTCATCTGTATTTATGAATTAAACTTGTGCATTTAATGAGCATTATTAAAAAGTTTTATAAACTCATATGCATCTCTTCAATAATTGCATTATATTACTGGATGCATTCTTCTTGAGAAGCCAGACTGTTCTCTGAAGTCCTAATTTCTCTCATCTTGTTTATACAGCAATAAACATTTACCATATATCTGCAATCCTCCCTCCACATTCACAGGCTTGACTTTTGTGAATTTGATTATTCACGAGGCATGCGGGTGCCTTCCCCACCCCCCATTCTCCTCCTCCCATTACCTTGAGAAGGAAGACAAGCACCCAGACAAAAGGCAAGGAAATAGCAGGAAGGCATCTGCACACCTCCCTTTTCCCCTCCAGAGCTCCCTCTTCACATTCCCTTGCCTCTGGCTCTGGCTCTGAGAACTCACGCCAAGGCAAAAGGCAAGGAAATGAGGAGGGGAAAGACTCACACAAGCCCTCTTTCTCCCTTCTGGAGTTGTCCCTCCCATTCCCCTGCCTCTGGCTCTGGTGCTGCTGAGAACGCACCAAGGAAAAAGGCAAGGAAACGGGGGGAGGGCACACATGCACGCCTTCCTTCTCTTTTCCAGGCTGCTCCCTCCCATTCCCTTGCATCTAGCCCCAGCAGGCAAAGGGCAAGGGAATGTCGGGGGGGATCCTGGAAGGGAATGGGAAGGGGATCAAGGGGGGAATTATTTGCAGTTTTCCATTTTTGTGAGGGTTCTGCATGCTGAACCCTCGCGAAAGTGGACAGGCCACTGTATAGTACTTTCAAGAATGTTCTGAGTGCAGCATGTCTCCAAGGGTTTCCAGAACTGGGACTGAAAGAACCATCAATAAAATTGCAGAAGAAAATGTTAAATAACTAGTGCCTAACAGGGGCATTGGAACATGAAAGAAGCAATTCTGCTGTCATATTTACAGGATAGGTTTGGACATACCACTATTTTTCTATTACTTTAGTTTAACTCCCACAACAACCCAATAGAGTTTGCTGTCGGTAAGCCCTTACACATAAAAGTCATAAACACAAAACGCATACAGTATAATGCTGTTCTTCAGAATTGTAGGCGTAGCTGCAGCCAGGCCTGCATTAGTAGGACCTTACCTTCTTAGCTTTTACTAGGACAGCAAATGGAGACAACCCCATGTATACTCTTGGAGTTTTCAAGCATTCCCTCCTGCTCAGTAGAGTCAAGTCAACTCTTTTATATACTAGATGGTTTGAGATGATCAAGCAGGACAGGACAACAGGAAATGCAAGTGGAGAGAGATTGGGCAAAGTCTGTACCAAACCCAGGCTAGAGTTTATTTTAAGAGCTTCCTGTGTGGTGAAGATGCTGGTAAAGATTGCCCTGCTTTCTTGTCACTGTAACATTTACTGTCTGCCATCCACAATAACATTTTGAGTGATTTGGAGTCTGCTTCCAAAAGAGCTCAAGGTGACCTTAACAAATCTTCAGTGACCTGTTGTCCTACTTCAGGCATAAAATACTTGGAGCCTATTATTTCCTTAATTTTGTTCCTCTTAGTATATTATTCTTGTGAGGTGGCCAGTTAAGTCTAAAGCATACGTAAGATGATTAGGACATTCCATTTTTTAAAAAGGGAGGGGAAAAAACCATTGAGTGCTTATGACTATTCCAGTTACTTGCTGATCTCCAGGAAACTCTGTTTCCAAACAAAGTGCTTGTACTTTAATTCTGCTTTCGGATGACATTGAATTTATGTGCATCCACTTCAGTCTGACTTCTAGCCTCTTTGGCTCTGAAACTGCCTTGTTTACTCTGGTCCTTTATAGGTGAAAGACAGGTATGTGTGCCAGGGCAAAAGGTAAGATTCTTATTAGCTTATGATCCCATCAGCCATGTTATCCTTTTGGATAGTCTAACTGGGTTAGAAACTGGAGACACCAAAAGTTTGTTAGATTAAGGTAGAGCTTTCCATGTTTGTTAGATTAAGGTAGAGCTTTCCAACTTTTCATGTTGGTGACACATTTTTTAGACATGCATCATTTTGTGACACAGTAATTCAATCTTACTAGCAAATCAGAGGTTAAACTAACCAATTACGCATGCACAGTACCCAGAGGTGTATCTAGGGTGGAGCAAGGCAGCTCCCTCCACGCAATCCTTGCCAATGAAAGTGTGTGTGAGAAATGAAACAAGAAGTTTTGTGTATGTTGAAGGTGTGCAGGTGTGTGTGTGGGTGTGTGTACAGGAAAGGAAGAATGTGTGTCAGAGATGGGAAGAGTGTGTGTTTGTGAAGGGGAGGAGACTGTATAAAATATGTGTGTACACTTGCTAAAAGGACATTTGTGCCTTGGAGACTGAAAGAGAGAGGAAGGGTGTGAGAGAGATGGAGAGAGAGAATGGGGGAGGAGGAGTGTCAAGCTATGGGATGGAGGTCTTTTTCAAAATCTCCGAAGGACTGGGGAAGCAGGGAAAAATTCTTGCAGAGATACTCCCTGGTGCTGGCTGAATGTCTGGAGCAATGAAACCCCAGAAACCTCTGCAATTGTGGTTTTGCCCATGCATTTATTTTAAGTGCTGCATTACTGACGGGTGGAAAAAGAAAAATACGCTTTCTCACATTCTCATCCCAAAACAGACTTCACATGCAGGGGTTTATGGGGCTCAGATTCTGCGAGTTCTGTTCCAATCAGTAGCCACCCAAGAAAGCAAGGCCGTGTGGGTGGTACCAGGGCAGGGAGTACTGAGGCAGGAGCGTGTCATGAGAGACCAATCCTCCAGTCCCACCCCACCACTGTCAATCAGCCAGGGGCTGCTTTGATCTCAGAAGCCTTTGGCTGGAGCTCTCTGGTGCTCTCCCCGGCTGGCACACTTCACTCCTTTTCCAAGCAAAATGCCTCTGGCACTACTGCTCCTTTCTCACTCAAGCTGGGCTGGCAGCCACTTAGTCAAACTTTCCAAGCCAAGGGCCAAGCAAGCCAGAAGTAGGGGTGAAGTGGAGGGGGTTGCAGTTGCTGCCTGGATCCCTCTGATTGTCTTTGCAGGGACGGAGTTGCAAGTAAACTCCTTTCCCTCTTCCCCCACAAATGGGCATAAGAGTGTAAGAGCAGCACTCCTAATGCTCCCTGCCCCTGAGACCCTGGCAAGAGTGGCAGCAGCGGGAACGGCTCAGGTGGGGGAATCTTTTTCAGTCAGGGAGGGTGACACACCTACACACTTCAGGCGACACTAATGTGTCACGACACACCATTTGGGAAGCCCTGGATTAAGGTCTCAATGGTGGTGCTGCAGAACTTTAGCTCTACCTCCTGGCACAATGGTGAGCAATACCATAGAATTATATTGTCCTTAGTATATTTAAACCTCTACTTCTCCCCAACAAAACACATTCCTAGATGAGGTCACAATGGAAGAAGATGGCAACACAGCATCCAAATCTCCCCATAAGTCTAAGGCAGTAGAAGTACTGAACAAGTGCCAGGAGTCATAAATATGATGGATGGCATGAATAAACTCAGAAAACGATTCATCCTACAACTGGGGTCAGCTTTATTTTTTGGTTGCACTCCTCTGAAAAACTAAAATTTGCAGCTTTGCAGTAGTGTGTTAGATTTGGCCCTAACACTGGAGGCCTTTGGTAGCATGAAGATTTTCCACTACCAAGAACAACAGCAGCTACTACTACTACTACTACCACCACTATCATCATCGTCGTCGTCATCATCGTTATCATCGTTATCATTTTATCAGCAGCAATAACACAACTACTACTACATTAATATCCCACCTTTCTCCCAACACAGGATTCAAGGCAGTCTAATAACCACTTTTTAAAACATATAACTAAAAAAATTAATAGAAAAATTAAAAAAAACAATTAAACCACAATTTTGTTTCTTTTTTTAAAGTAAGTTACAAACAGTTTTAAAAATACTTTTAAAGACACAATACACCCCATTAAAAGTTCTATCTGCTCCAACCAGTTAAATTAAGTACTCCTAGCTAAAGGCTGGCAACAGTTATCCATCTTCTGATAACATCTGGTTTGGACTACTGATAATCTGCAGGGGCTTTGACAACTGAAGGGACAAGGAAGGAGAACAACTGGATTAGATCAGACCAAAGGTATGTATGGTCTAGCATTTTGTTACCCTAGTGATCCAACTGAAGTCAGTACAAGAAGGACATGAGTTCAATAGTGCTCCATTTTGCCAGCAACTGGCATTCAGAGGATTGGGACTGGGTTGCTGCGGGGGGGGGGATTATTACTGGCTTGCCTTTTTCTTTTAAGTGCAACCCAAGATGCTGAACTTGATCTATAAAGCCCCAGACAACATAGGGTCAAGATGTCTGCTCTCATAAGGATCTGCCAGATCTTTCAAAGTTTATCAGAGGAGTTGTTTAATGTCCCTTTCATCTCAGGTGATGGGGGCTGAGGTTGTATCTTTGGGTGCAACCTCCTTGTTAAAGAATGCCTGCTACTGATGGTCATTCAACAAGTGCCTACTCTTCTACTTTCTAGGCAGCAGATAAAACTTACGCTCCCTGTGCTTTTAATAAGTGTGGTTTTGTATATTTGCCATCTTGACACTTTGTTTGAAGCTACTCTGCAATTTCTATTTTTGGTTCCTGGTCATATGTGTGTGGGTGGGTAAGTTTTTCATTAACTTCAGTGAAGCGACTATCTTGCTAATGGCTCAAAACATGTGTAACATGGAAAGCCAGGGTTAAATAAATCAAAACCTCCTTTATCTTGCAGTCTCTTGCACTATCAGGTACCCTGAATGCAGAAGAGGGAAATTTCCAGTCCATTGTGGCCCATGAAGAATATCCCATCCATTGGGACCTGGTTAGTTTATTTCACTTTTGTTTTGTTTTAAATGCTGCCTATCCTTTCTAATTGTTATTTAATTTTTGTTGCCCTTGGGCAGAATCAGAATGTCCATCAAAACCAGTTATCAGGAACTGCAGAAATATTTTGAGAATACTTGATTTATGGCCAGTTCCTGTATTTACCCAGAAGTATGTTCGCATTTTAAATCAATGGGACCCACTTCACCTCTAAATAAATATGCTTAGGATTGTGCCATTAATGTACTCAGTAATTCTGCCTCTAGTCTTGTGCCAACGGTTGCTCAGTACATGGGCTCTCATGCCCACTCTTGTTTTATGCCAGCTGCTGCGCTTGCCATGGACACAAAAAGAGCTTTGTCCCTGTTAGTACTTCTTCTTAAGGAGATGGGCCTTTTTCAAGAACACAAAGGATTGCATAGCTCCCCAGAGTACAGCATTACAGTTAACACAATAGGTTTTAATTGTAAATTCCTCTTAATAAGGATGAAAGGCTATCCACTGGGGCATCCTAATTAAAGAGGCTTCTACAGTAGTAATTACACAGAATTGTGCTGCACACAGTTCATCTAAAGAAATATTTGAAGATGTCAGAATTGGGAAGTAGAGAAAAGGCCAAATTTATCATAACCTCAGGCTCTCTTATCCCTTCTACTGAAATTTTTGTTTTTCTCCCCCTCTTCTTCCCTCTACAGCCCCTTTCTGTCTTGTCTGCATAGCCACCATTTATTTATTTATTCATTTACAAAACCCTGACAAGTTTAAATTTTCTCTTTCTGCTCCTACATGCAATCCTAATCTTCCCCCATGACCGAGACTGAATATGATACTGTTTGAATAGCTGGATTGTCTGCTCTGTTGACCCAGTCTTATTTTTCTTTTATCTTAAGAGATGGGAATATGTTACCTTCTAGATGGTGTTGGACTCTTGACTCCTATCTGCCCCGCAAAACATAGCCAGTGGACAGAGGTGCTGAAATTGTAATCCAACAACATTTGGAGGTTCCCCACCCTTGATCTAGCAAATGGCTCTGGCTCTGGCACTGATTATGAAGTGCTCCTGATTTCTCAGTTCTAGGCCAACGAGGCAAAGCTTTTCAAAGCAAGTTAAAATGAATTGACACAATGAGGTAACACTGTATCACAGTACAGTTAATGAATGCTAGTCATATTAATTTCCCTGTTTCAAGTAAATACGTATAAAGGCATCTACAATACACAGTTTGATACAAGTTAGTCATGAGTCTATTCTAGGGAGTCATGGGATTTGTAGTTTGGTAGTGAGGTAATTAGAATTCTCTGCCAGTTCACTAACTTGAACTACACACTAGAGCTCTGTAGACCAAACTATAAATCTCAGGATCCCACAAGATGGAGCCATAGCAGTTAAAAGTCACACCAAATGTCTGCATAGGCCAGATACCATTATGCATTCACTATTCCTGTTCTGGGAGATTTAGACTGGTATTAACCAACACAATTTTCTTATTCAGGACTAGGGAAACTTTGGCCCTCCAGATACATTGGAATTCAGCTTCTAGAAGCCAACAGAGGCAAGGTGGGATGCCATGCTGGATCCTGAGATGTGAGGTGGAGTCAACTGATGGAGTCAACTGATGATAGGGTCAGCTTTTGCCAATATTTCCCACTTTGCAAATATTTGTGCAGCCTCAAAATGAACTCCAAAGGCCTGGGAAGCTGTGGGTGAGTGCAGAGGGCTGCATGGCAGAAGGAGAGGGAGCTGGACAGTCTTTCTTATTATTATTACTAGCATTACTACTACTATTAGTTATATCCCATATTTTCCCAGTTTGGGACTCAGGATAGTTTGCAAAAATTAAAGCAAGTACAGGTAATAATTCACATCATGCAAAAGTTAAAAATAAACTGTCAATAACTAGTAAAAATGTCTTCACCTATCTGTGGAAAAGTAGCAAGGAGATTGCCTATCTAACTTTACATGGAAGGGTATTCCAGAGCTTCGGAGCAGGAATATAAATTCTTCATTAAGTTCTTCTTCAAGGAAGCAATAGTAATTTTAGCATTTTGACTTCTTCTGTGAGACAGTCTTTAAAAAGCATGTAGTTTTTGAAGGGTGTTCACAATTTGGGACTCACTCTGTGCAAAATTTGCACATGACAGGTATGAAAACAGCATTTTCTGTTAATTTTCTATGCAAATTTTCTGCAGAATAAGTCCTGAACAGCAAAGATTCTTGCCAGTCCAAGATGTGTTTCTTAACACTTGAAAAACATGTCTTTCAACCATTTTTTGAATATCTTCAAAATATCAACTTTACCTGGTAGCAGCCAGTGAGAAGGCCTTCACCTGTGTTCCCACCAGGTGTATCTGTGTTGATGCTGGGACAGGAAGAAGAACCAGTGGATATACAGTAAACCAACATGGTATCGGATTTAGGCCATAAAGTATAAACAAACAAATCATGCAAGAACTGTCAACAACCCAAAAGATGGAGGACTCTGCTTAGCCACATAGATGTACAGCAGCACAGGAAATTGCTTTGTACAAAGAGAGATTTGTTGTGCATGTAGTCCAATCTGTTCTCCTTTGACTAATACAAATGCTCCAGGGATTTCAAGAGGGGACAAAATTTGAGAAAGTTACTTTCTTGAAGTACAGCTCCTAGAATCCCCCTTCTAGCCAGCTTAAGTAATGACTGAGGGATTCTGGGAGTTGCAGCCTCCAAAAGTAAAATGTGTAAGCTCTTAATAGGTCTTTACCTTCATCTGCTATATTTGATAATTTTTAGAAAATGCAGATGTAGGGGACAGAGGCCATTTCCGCACTACACTGTTATAATGCTATTATTCTACTTTCAACATCCTGTAGAATTCTGGAGTTTGCAATTTACTAAGGCAAAAGAGTTCTCTGACTGAGAATTCTAAAGGCCCCTCCCCAAATTGCAAACCCCAAGATTCCATAGGATGTTGAAAGTGGAATAATAGCACTATAACAATGTAGTGCTGAAGTGGCCAGAATTTCACGAAAATCTGCATGATTAAAACATTTGTGGACATAAGATGAGAGGTAAAGGATGGGTATTGGGAGCAGGAGGCATGAAGAAAGAATGCCCATTCTTGTCCTATACTTCCATTAAAGTGACCATTTTGTGCAAGTGTAGAAGCGAAAGGTTTTATCATTTATCTTACTGGGTCCTGTAGGGTTTAAATGTAGCACATGGTATTTTGAGTTAAGAGTAGTCATTCTCCCACACTAAATCATATAACCACATTGGCACATTGCATATTTTAAAACAGTTTCAAGTAATATGAGGTTTTTGACAGAATTTCATTCTTCATTAACTTGTCAAATTAGGAAATTAGGAGATCTGTCACACTAAAGTGTAGTTAAGATTGATGATGATTTTTCAGATCAAAATTTTGGATATCCCTTGCCTCTTTCTTATGATTCCCTCTTCTTTTCCCTCCCTCCCTCAGCATCCTAAGAGAGATCCTTACAAGGGGAAGATGAACTGTTTCACACTCAAAACTATTCATTATACTTTTTTTGCTGTTAAGAATAAGAAAGAATCAATTTGACATTTAGGTGCATGTGAAAATGTTTATACAAGTAATTCAGGATGTCAGTTATTGCGTCTCCTTCTCACATTCAGAAGTATTTGCATTATAACGTGTCTGCTCTCCCTCTCCCCTCCTGCACTTGCCACCGCCACCAGCCTCTTCATAGCTCTTCAAGCTGATCCCATGGCAGGAGGAGGAACACATGCAAGCACATTCTCTTCTGTACATCTTCCAGTTGGCAGAAACGGTGCCTTGACAGGGCCCTTGGGGAGTGTGTTGCTCCTTTGTACCCAACGCGTATGAAGACAACATTTAATTAATTGGCACTGATAGAAATGTGTGATCTCTTTGGAGTTTTCCTTTGAAGAGTATGTAAGACATGGAATTCAGGCAATGAGTGAAGGAGAACACATGAGCTATAACGGATATGGGCCCTTGATCTACTGTCTCTCAAATAGCAGGTTCCTCTTTTCTGATTTCCTTTCCTCCTCCCGGGCTGCTTCTGTCTCTTTTAACAGCTAAATCCTCTTATCCAAGGCAGCAGAGCTTCAGCCCCTGCCTTGCTGCAGCGGGACTTGTCTTTAGTCTTTTGCATTCAACTAGTCTTGAGCCAAATGGTTTTGAACAGGTGATAGGAAGATGTAGCGAATGATCAGTTGCTGGTACTGGAAGTGAACTTGAAGAACCTGCTTGACTTGCAAGGCAGAGGATTTCTGAAAAATGTTGAAAACACTTCATTATTTAAAAAGTAAATGAACTTTTTGATTAAATTGTGATGGTTACTTACATGTTAGATCATGTGAGCTCAAACAGAATACATTAACCAGATCCTTCATTATGCAGAAAAAGAAGAAAGTTGTGCTTGTTAAGAATTAAGGGCTCAGCAACATGTTCCATTAAAGATGTTAAAATCACAGTTTGGGAGAGCCTAAACTTTGGGGATGAATATTTCTTTTTCTTTGGGACACCAGTGCCAATGTGGAAAAGAAGATGATATAACTACATCTTTAATAGTAATGTGTGGTTGTTTCCAGGGTTTGGAAAAGTTACTTTTTGTACTACAGTTCCCCTAAGTTTCCAGCAACCGTGGCTAAAGGTAAAGATTTCAAAAACAATTAGGCAAACCCACTGAGGAAAAATCAGTTCAGTGGCTAAGAGTAACGAAGGCTAGTGCAACCTGTTTCCAGGATCAGAGCTCATAGGCCAAAAGTGACCCACACACAGCCTCTAGGACGATGTTTTGGCATTTGGTCACCTCCCCGGTGTTCTATCCTCAAAATACATAAATAAATAAAACAGCCCAAAAATGAGAACTGTTGTGCTGAAAGCTTCTAGGAGTGGAGATTCTACTTTACAACAAGGTACAGATTCCCTCACCTCGTGTTCCTTGTCTTGCCACCTGATATCCAAAGAAATCCCCAAACTTCTGACCACTTCCAGATTTGCTTTTTGCAGTTGGTTTCAGCCTGCAGCAGACCCAAGGAACCAAAAACTGGCCCCTTGATCTCAGGACCATCCTTATTTCTGCTATAGTCCTATGTTAACACCAATGTCCTATGTATAACACCTCGGCCATTTCAGCACTAGACTCTTATGGCGCTATTATTCCACTTTCAACATTCTATGGAAACTTGGGGTCTGCAGTTTCAGGAGGGACAAGGCGCCCCTCCTAAAACTGCAAACCCCAGGATTCCATAGGATGATGAAAGTGGGATAATAGCACTATAACAGTCTAGTGTATAAATGGCTCTGGATGCAAACAGTGAGAGAAAGTTACTGATTTTGTGCTTGGTTTGTGAGTTCTTGTTGATTGTCGAGCATATGGACTTTTGCTCTGATTAGTTCTTACGATTTTCAGATGACAGTGAAGGTCAAACAAGAACTAGAAAGGTGGTCATTTGATCTCTGGTAAAGTTTCTCTGGATGAAAAAGAAACAATAATAGTAATTATTGTTAATAATAAATATTGTTAATCTTTAATATTGTTAATTGCTAATATTAATATTGTTAGTTGCTAATAATTAAAGTAGATATGGGGAAAATTTGCCCCCTTACCCTTTTTTTTAACACAACTATAACTTAAATGTTCTAGACAGCTGAAAAAAATGATGAGATTAAAAGGAACAGCAGCAACAACAAATGGAACATCAACAAAACATCAGTGATGAACTGCAGCATTAACATTTTCTGATACTAAGCATCAAACAAATACACCAGCTGACTGCTTTTGTAATATGGCTGATGCTAAGTATTTCTCAGCAGTAGAGAACATGGCTGAAATCCACTAAGGCAGTTACAAATGTAGAGTTATGCACTTGTGACTGGCTTGTATTCACATTTCCTATGTATTCACTTCTTTGGGAATACATAAGGAGGATGAAAATCTCCTAGTTGTCACCTACTGGGCAGCAGTCATTGAGATCAATGGGGATCTGTTCCCCTGTCAATTGGGAAGCAATTGGCAAACTTTCCCATTTTCCTCTCCCTGAGACAAGCAATCTCCAGCACAAGGGGGAGCTGTGAAAGGCAGTTGCATAGGGGGGGCAATTCACCCCGGGCAGCAGTGTTTTGGGGTCTTCCTAATTTTTTTTAGATGGGACCTGTTTTCTTGTAATTTGAGACCTGAATTGATTTAAAGTAGTTAAGTTTTCTTTTACTATCTCATTTAACTATGGCTGTGGTCCCCTTACAGCATGATTTATTCTATTCTTACAAATTAGAGCACCATTTTCATTTTTGAAAATGGTCTTCTCTCTGTCCCCTATTAGCATTTCACCATCTTCTGTATGCAGTGCCCCTACCATTTCCTTGTTCTTCCTCTTGCTTCAAGCGTAGGCAAAAACAAAAACAAAGAAACAGACAAAAAAAATCCTTTCTGGCAAGCCTGACTTCATTCTGAGCTTTAGCTTTTCTAACTTTCACCCTAGAAGTACTGGCTATTCATTTGCATGACTCTTTGGTGGTTCCTCCTTTTGCCATTTCTTATACAAGTCCCTTTTAAATTTCAGCTTATTTGAGTTATTTGTATATCCTACCTGGTTTCTTTAGACACCTCCCACTCTTCTTCCTCATTGGAATTGTTTGCAATGTATCTTGCATATCTTGCCTTTAAGAATCTCCCTTGCATCATGAACTCCCTTCCCTTTAAACATTTCCAACCATGAATCTCACCCAGTATTTCACTAAGCTTTCTGTAATCAGTTTTCTTGAAGTCTAATGTTTTTGTTTGACTATGTGTGGCTTTCTCTTTCATTTGCATAATAAATCCCAAGAGGACATGGTCTCTCTCACCCAAAGATCCCACTATTTCTGCCCCATTGGCCAGTTCATCTCTTACATCTCTTACCTTACCTTTTACTTCATAAAACAAGTGGGACTTGCAACAAAACAACAACAACAACCAGAACACACACACAGAGAGAGAGAGAGAGAGAGGGGAGAAAGACACACCTCTACCACGTCTTGGAAATAAAAGCCACTCCATGAGGATCCATACTCAGGATAACAAGTCTGCTGTTAGCATAAAAGAAAAATTCATTTTCTGTTCTTCTCTCTCTCTCTCTCTCTCTCTCAGCAAATTAAGGCTATTCAGAGAGTTTAAGAAATTTGCTTTTAGGGCTAAAACTCCCAGATTTGCCCAGCCAGCATGGGAACTGGGGAACTGTAACCCAACAAAACCTTCTACTGACACAGCAAATATATTGCGAAGTTGCTGGAGGCTGAAGTATTTGTTCTGTTGTTCTCAGAGGTCTCTGAATATCCAAATAAAATAGCTGTTCTCCTGCACTGCACTCTGGCAATCCCTGGAAACAGCTGCAAGATTTTATTCCCATTCATAAGTGGCTTTTATTTCTAAGACATAGTAGAGGTGTATCTTTCTCCCCTTTTCTCTCTCTTTGTGTGTGTGTTCTGGTTGTTGTTGTTGTTGTTGTTGTTGTGTGCCTTCAAGTCACTTCCAACTTATGGTGTCGCTAAGGTGAATCTATCACAGGGTTTTCTGGGGCAGAGAGCATGTGACATGACCAATGTCACCCTGTGGGTTTCCATGACCAAGCAGGGAATCAAACTCTGGTCTCCAGGGTTGCAGTCCAACACTCATACTACTACACCCTACTGGCTCTCATGTGTTATGGTGCTAGCATGCATGAATGAAATGGGACACATCACCATAGTCCTAATAACATTAAGTTGTTTTAAAAATCCAGAGAAGAGAAAAATTGCCCTTTAAATCATAGGACCACCTTAACATACAAAGGCCCTAGTTTTTTTTGTTTTGTTTTGTTTTTTGTTTTTGTTTTAAACAAACCTTGGAAGACCCCGTAGAGATCTAAGAAGTACCTACAAACAGCCTCCCAAAAGAATGGACTGAGTGGACATGGAGGCAACAATAACCAGCAAAACCCAAGGAGTGATATCACAATAACTCTTGCTTCTTTAGACCAACCTGGCATTGCTCAAGGTATGTTTCCAAGTTCCGCTGTCTTATGTTGTTCAGCAAGGCCTTTTCTACACAGCATGCCTTCTTGTCCCAGTTTGCTGCTTTAGCAAAAATCTGGAAGCATCTTAGGAAGCAGTACCTCTAGGGAGGAGTTGATATGCCCCCATGGGTCTATGCACCCTATGGACTTGGCCATCTCATGTGCAGCTGCCAGTTGCTTGCCTCAGCTACATGGGCAGAAGGAAGGCTGGGGTTTCAGGACTGATAAGAATATGCTAATCCTCTGGGAATGGTAGTTAAGAACAGAAAATGCTCTTATGTCTCTCAAGTGAGCACTGATCTGTATTCTTCTTGTCAAATGACACTGTAGCCCCTCCTAAGCGGTTCTGCCACAGACAAGGCAGTCAGTGGTATTTCATGGTTTACTGATGCCTAATTTCCTCTATCAACCCCTCCGAACTGTCTGCTTTCAGTATCAGTGTCTATGACATGTTATCTTTGATGGAGAGGGCCAGGAGAAATGGTTTCCGCTAGAGCTGCTGTCAATAAAACTCCATAAATCAGCCAGCCAAGGCAGGCTGAAGGCAAAGACCAATACATGAACCATCCATCATACTTCAAGTAGCATAGACCCTGCTTTAACAAAAGTCTATGGAGGAAAACTAGGATCTGACTGTAATTTAGGATGGAGTGATGGGTTTATAGTGTCATGATTTTCTGTAATAAGCCTATCAGCTGCTTTTAGCCGTCGTTCATTGCAGTTCTATGCCTTTAACTCAAGTGTGGGACTTGTCCATTAGACCTCATTCCATTACCTACACTGACAATTAAGGACAAGATTCCACTCCAAACCCTGGCCTTCGTTTCCAGTGTCCTGATGGGTCTTACATTTCAGTTGAAGTTCTGCCCTAAATTCAGGCAGCTGCCATTTTCTTCTCTCTGTCATCCCCACGACCCTTGATTCTACTCTTCTGTTTGTTACCTCCCTTGAAAGCTTGTTGTTTGAAAGTTTGTTGAGAACCAGATGTTAAACATCTCTGGCAGGGACCATCTGTCTGTATGTGTATATGCTGTTCTGTATAACACTATGCACAATGAGTAGAAATGGTTACAAATAATAGAACAGAAGCTGGAGTGGTGGTGCAGTGGTTAAATGCCAGTACGGCAGCCACAAGGTTGTGAGTTCGATCCTGCTGGGCTCCAGGTTGACTCAGCCTTCCATCCTTCCGCAGGTCAGTCAAATGAGTACCCAGCTTGTTGGGGGCAATTAGCTAACATGTTGTAAAGCGCTTAGAGAGCACTTAGCTGATAAGCGATATAGAAATACACAAGTTATTACTATATAGGAGTTAGCACTCCAGAGGCTTTTTTTTTCTTTTTCTTTTTTTTGGAGATAATGGAGATGACCATCGACTTAGTCACAAACTAAGAAGATAATGCCTGGGTGAATCATAGCTCTCTGAAGCTGAAGGCACACACAATATAAAAAGTATATTCAGAGTGTGACCGATGTGAATGGTGACCATTGTTTTGAGTTTAACATCATTCTCTAGCTGACTTGTGAATCAAGCATTGAGTCTCAAACCTTAGACCCTCAATGGTTGTCTCCCTCATTTCTACTGGTGCCACCTCCTCACTTTCACATGGAGAAAAAACCTGCAGTGGTACACAGTGATCCTCTGATATTTTCAGGTCAGAGAAGTAGCATCAATACCAAGGAAGCAGGCAGGCACAGAAGCAAGATTGGCATATCAGTGTTCAGTGCGTTCATATACTAGACTCAAACATTGTCACAAGAAGAAAGCCCAAAATTCAGTCATTCCTTATAAAGTATATGTGCCTTTTGCAAAAGAGCAGAAGAAATCAGCTGGTTTAGCTCTAAGAACCACAGTAACTTCCTCAGTCCTCAGAGGTTGTGGGATGGTTAACTTAACATCTGTTGCTGGTGAACTGACAGAAAGCATAATTAAAGACAAAAATATCAGTTTCTTATTAGCCTCTCCCTCTAACATTTTAAGGTTTGGTGAAGATGGATAGGTTGGAAGAAGGTTGGTCAGGTAAAGATTATATACTTAGACCTTGACAAAGTCCTTCACAATAGTGACTTGGCAATCACAGTGTAGAGGAAGAGCCCATTTTATGGAACAGTAAATTATTAAAGATCGGGAAGCAGAACATAGGAATAAATGGATAGCTCTCACAATAGAAGGATGTAACAAGTGAGGATCCTCAAGAATCTGTATAGGGAATGGTGCTGTTTATAATCCAACTTTCCTCCAATAAAGTTGAAGTGGTATACAAAGCTCTTCTCCTTACTTTATTCTCCCAGCAGCCCTGTGTGATAGGTCAGAGTAAGAGACAGAAAGACTGTCCCAAGCTCACCCAACAAATTGCACGGCTCAATGGAGATTAGAACCTAGATTTCATAAATCTCAATCCCAACATTCTGCTGCAGTGGTTCTCACCATACTGAGTTAGTGTGTACATAGTCTATTGACAAAAGAAGCCATTCATCTGGAAGCTCCCTAGGCCTGCTTAGTACATCTGAGATCCTCTTTACCAGCATAACTATGTTAGCAGAGAAGGAGGCAATGGTGAAAGCAATAGCACAGCAATAGAGGAAATAGGAGAGAGGGATGACCCCAAAATCATCCCTGTTAGAGGATAATGCTGGCCTTTTAGTCTCTGATTTGTGTGAGAGCCAGCAGGTCAGATTTATCTCCTAACGATATCTCCCTGCTACCACTATGCCCTGATCCAAAAAATAGCCCATGCTGATGTAAGTCACCAATAGGCTTAACCCATCTACAAAGATTCCAGTTAGGATTGCTGGAGTGAAAACTGGAAAGGGCTCCTGTACTCTTAATGGTTGTGGAGAAGAGGGAATTTCAACAAGCGTTGCCTGTTACCTGCTTGCATGATATGGAACACTTGTCACTGGAGGTCAGGAGCCTTCTCCATTTTTCATTCTGGCAACCCTAATTCTAGTCCTAATTCCGGCAAACCTAATCCCAACCCTAATTCCAGGACTCCTGTGAATATTTATTCCAAGAAAAGAGCACCACAGCTGAGTTGACTTCACCAGTGGTATTAGGAGTGAAAGTGGTCAAGTGGCTAAAACACTCAGGCCTCAGTTCTTCTGTGTTGCAGTGAAAACCAGTTGTTGTTTTTTACAGGCACTCTCCACTGAAGATAAATATCTTCTAGTTCCTCTGCAACAAAGGAATACTGAGAGATAAGTCTGACTTTATTCCATTAGAATCGGGGGATCTGAGGCAGCTTAAATCTAAGCTCTGTAGCTTTTGTGGGATGTGCTTTGAGCTTCTTGTTCAAAGTATAATTTGAGATCAGTATATATCCATTCACTGTAGTTGAAACTGAAGAATTCACCCAGCCTCACAAATATATACACGCTCTCGTACCCAGAGAAGCATCAGCAAAGGCTACACTCCAGGAAACAATTGCATTATACTCCTTAAAACATTTTGAAGAATGTTAATCCAGGAGAGACAATCTCTCTCCTACTTTTTTTCCTTCATCCCCCATTTTAAAGTGGGAATAATAGCATTTTCTAATATTAGAAAAAGAGCAAAAGGCTCCACAGATCCCCTGCCAGGAAGTGAAGCTGACCAGTGGAGTCAACAACAGCTGTATTTTGCACTAGTTTCCTCTTATGGAAGCTACTTGTGAATACAATTGAAATCAATGCTAATAAGTCATTTCAGGACTGTTGGAATTATCCTAGCCTACTCATTTTGGAAATAGCAGGTTTTCAATGGCTTCCGGCTGAGCAGAACAGGCTTAATACAAAGACGTGTCTCAACATATCAGAATTAATAGAAAGTTAGACAGCTCTGGCATCCATAATGCAGTTGACATGTGTGGACACTCTGTTCTTGTTGAGCTGGAATCAGATGTAGACTTACTGGTGATTTGCCATTTGCCTAAGGGGCAGAATCAGCAAGATCAAATAATGCAACAATGGCTGGGGTTTAGTAATTTTTCAGCACAGTTAATACAATCTGGCCTCACTCTTAGTGGGAATGTACATGTCTGCCTGGTTTGAACCATTTCCAATTGCAGCTGGAGACTTATGCGATCAAAAGCTCCTCAAAAACAAAATAAAACAAAGCACATACGCACACTAAAATTTAGGAAAGCTAGCATGTCAGGGAAATGGCTACATCATAGCCCTTCTTCCTGATGTTGAGTTTTCTATATGCAGGGACTTTTATTTTCAGTTATAGAGCAGCACTCCATTATACTACTTGCCTATATTGAGGTTTACCACTACAGTGATAACCAGTCTTGTTTCCTCTGAAATTCTGTTTAGCAGTTTCACAGAAATAATGCACAATTCCTATGAGCAAATTTATTTTCTTTACAGGTGTCTTCTATTCAGAATTTGAATGGTCTACTAAAAGCTTATTAACACACATATGGGCATTAACTCAATTTATTTGTTTTCTTCTCATTTGCAATTGTTCTCAATTGACAAAGTGACTTTTTGGATAAACATCTTCCAGGAATACCACAGTCAACATGACCAATGGGCCACAACTCCAAACTAAAGAACAAAAATTCCCAGAACCCCTTTGCAGGTAATCATGCTGGCTGGTAACTTTCCAAGCTCTGATTAAGTGATTACTCAATATTTGATGTCTGGTAGCTAAATGGATAAAATGAGTACTTATAATATGAACGTTTGATCTATAAGCTATCATGGCTCATGCACATATGCAAATAACTGACTGATGCTGCTGTCTGCTATCATCAGATGATGTCATAAATCATAAATCTGGGCTGGGAAAAAGATCACAGAGAAGTTCCTATATTCCTTAGTAAATAGCAGTAAATCTGGAGAAGACCCACCACACAACATTCAAAAAGTACAGTTCTGTAGCATATTCAAATCACAGAGGACAAAGCTGAATTGTAGATCGGCTATTTTGCTTTGTGATCAGTCTTTCAGGTGCCTTTCCTCCAAAACAGTTTCCCATGCAGACACTGAACAGACCTGAGCCCACTTGGTATCTGCAAGGTGATTTCATTATGTGGTTTTAGGCCATGCTCTGGGAACCACAGGGATTCCCATATAAGTCTATAAGGTAGCATATTCCATCTACTCATTTTGCCAAGTTTGATGGATCCCCCAGATTTCAACACTGAGAAACAGGACTTCTCACTGCAATCCACGGCAGCTCAGGAGGTTTAATGGAAGGCTGGAATGCAGGGCGGATAGTAACAATTAGATCAAATAGTAGGAAAAAGCTGTCATCAATAGAAAGAAATAGCAGGATGTTTTTCCTAAGCAATGTGATGTTGGCAAAGACAACAAACGGTTTTATTGCTTTAGCACAAAGCTATGGCAAACAACAAAAATATTAAAATAAAATAAAATGCAATTTCTATAAGAGGTTAAAATATATGATATCTATATGCCCATACACAGTATATTAAAACAATGACTGGAGTCCTTGTTTGTGACTTATGCATGTGTAAGTTCCCTTGTGGAAATGACTGAACATTTTTGTCCAATGCATTCAGTTCAAGGTTGTAGAAGTGGAGGGGTTCACTCTGATTACTTACATATTGTGTATTGGATGTGCATATACACGAACAGGCATGTGCACTGCACACTGATTCACATGATGCATGCGGTTATGCATTTGGCTTACAACACTGCAGTCCACTGATAAAATCATGTTGTGCAATTGGTGCATAACTCCATCAGCATAATGTTACCCTGCATCTCCTCAATGTAAGATCTCAGCCAGTATATTTAAAAAATGGTTTTCTTCTTGGTTTTTCCTACTGACTGTATTTAAAATAGCACATGCCATATTAGCTAGAAAAAAGGCACACGTATTCTTAGATCCAGCAAACACACTGGTGGAGCATAAGTATCTGATAGTGTACTTACGCCACTGGCAGAGGGAGCCTTGTCCCTACTTCCTCTCCACTGTACAACAAAAGCTGGGGGCTTCCAAGTGTGGTTCTCTCCTCCCATCCACAGACTGGGTTCAGGGCTGCATCCAGAATTGCTTTGGTTACTCTTGTACAACCAATGGAGAAGGAGCAGCCTCCACCTCCTAGATTAAGGCTGCTCCCTCTTTGTGAGTGCTGGAAGGCAGTCAGAGGTCACCCAGGTAGGTCACCTTGCACCTGATGAATGGCCAGAAGCATGGAACTATATTTGAAACTCCTGACTGCTCTTGTGCACCAGATCAGGGCTACTTAGTGTGCTGGTCCCTGGACCTCTGCAAGTCCCAGAGCCACTGGCTGCCAGTCCCTGGCAAATTACCAGGAAAGAAAGAAACAATTATACCCAATGGGGAAAAGTATAGTACTGGTCTATGACAAACTGAAAACATCATTGCTGGTTCCATACATCAGACAGCCTGAGAAGCACTGTACTAGAGGCAACAATGTTGCACAGGCAGGTACAGGATACCTTCTTGCAGAATTGATTCAAAGTACATAAACCAGCTTAACCAAAGGGTACCCTGGCAAATGTCACCGACAGCTGGCTGGACATTGGATGCATCTAATAACCATCATATAATTTAAATATTCACCAAGAAAAGGGGGAGGGAGGAAAAGAAATCTAAGGAAAACAGCTCTCAGAAAGTTATTCTCATCTTGCTCCATAATTCTTTCTCAAGGCATTCATTATAAGCCTATCAGGCTTTGCTTTTCGATTTTCATTAAACCTCTAAAACCAGTACAAAGATGCCAAGGAACCCATTAAATAGACATATAACAGCTATAAGAAGCTGCCATAAGATGGCACCATAACCTAATGTATGGGAAAGTCACCTATACATGAAGCTCAGTACAGAAAAAGTAACTGCACTTGATACCGTGAAAACAGACTATCTTTTGCTCTGCCTTGCCGTTTCTGGTACTGAAGACAAATTTTAAAAATTAGCATTAAAAACCCCAGCATGGATCTTTGCTGAAACTTATATTGGTTTTAGACTTTTTATTAATATCACTGTTGATTTGCACATCGTTCTAAGATATTTCCGCAACAAATTGTTTCCATAATATAAGCTAGAATAAACAGATACCGATTTATAAAATGCCACTGAGAAGTAAGGTACAATGTTATGCTTTGACTTGGGGGTGAGGGAGGCAGTGGAAGACCGTAATCATATCACAAGACTTTTTTGTACTTTGCAAAAAAACAAAAGAAGAAAGTGTAAACAAGTGACTACGTATAACTGTGGAAACCTATCCGTGGGTACTCAGAAGTAGGATCCATGGAGTTTAATGGTGCTTTTTATCAAGTAAGTCCATATAAGATGGGGTATTAAGCCTTTCCCTTGTGTGTATTTTCTGATGCAAGTGGCCCCCTCCCTGGAAGTTTCTCTTGCATAAAATAGGGCTTTTATATGTATATAGACAAAATAGGTGAGTCTAAGATTGTAGCCTGACACACACATGTCTCAGAATAAACCCTATTGACCTCAAGTAGGTCTTCATTTCTGAGTAGATAATGACAAGTTTGAGCTGGTATCCTTGTTTGGTCATTCCCACAATTTTCTATACGTTGTGTTATTTAATAACAGAAATAATTAGGAAGTGTCATTCCAAGATTACTAGAATTTTTTCAGCTTTTGAAAGATTTTACCTAGGAGTTTCATAGTGGATTTTTTTGAATAGAATGGTCTACACACCCTAATACATTGTTTATTGGATTAAAGAATAAATTCACTATTAATTATCAATTTAATTACAAGAACAGGTATAAGAGAATATTTTGGGAAAAGATCCACCAAACAGGATTGACGTCAGCGATTGGCTTACTGTAACACAAGCTCTTATCCCTTTTAATAATTTTTATCTAGCAGATGTGGAGTGATAATGGTTCTGGAACATTCGACTGCTCACTGTGAGCAATTTGTGAAGCACTTTGCAGGTAAAATTGCTTGTAGTCACACAGAGTTACATGCCATGATTCTAACAGGGTTAAGATGAATGCAGCTGGACACCACCTGGTCAAGCTGAAATGGATATTTTTTTCAACTTCTTTAGCCTGAGGTTATGGGCAAGATGCTTGGAAGTTTGAGACCCATCCCTTGGATCATCTAGATCGTTGCCCACTGTAGTAATTAAAAGTGTAAAGGGTGGGACTGAAGACTTAAAATATATACGTGCTATACTATAATAGTAGTTTGATACCACTTTAACTGTCTGGGCTCTATCTTATGGAATCCTGTATTAGGAGTTTCTGGTGGTTTGCAACTTCAGCACTCTTTATTGTTGGCAGTGCCAGTTAGGGCTGCTTGAGAGTTGCAGTCCAGGAACATTTCACTGATGAACCCAGGACACAAGTGGCCAAGCAGCATCACAGTGTGATCAAGACGGTAGAAGTTACAAATGAGGAAGAACACACAAGCTATGAGATGCTGCAGCAATTTGCTTTTGCTGAGTGTACAAAGAAGACTCCTTCCTCTCATTACAGGTGCTCAAGTGAGGACTGAAGAGCTACTTCTTTAGTAATATTTTTTTTAAGAGCATAGTGTATGCCTAAGTGTGTTACAGAGCTTGGAAACATTATATCTTGACTGAAGCTCCCATATTCCTGTAGCCAGACATGCCAGTTGTAGTCTCCAATAGTAACATTTCAAAGCCTAGGGATATCTATGTATGTATATGTGTGTGAGAATGCCAGCATGGTGTATTGGTCTGAGCATTGACTATGACTCTGGAGGCCAGGGTTCAATTCCTGGCTTGGCCATGGAAACCCACTGGTTGACCTGAGGTGCATCACATACTCTCAGCCCTGAGAAAACACCGTGATAGGTTCGTCTTAGGGTCACTTTAAGTCGGAAATGACATGAAGGCACACAACAACAATATGTACATGTGTATGTGTCTGAGAGCAATTTCTCTGTATGTTAATATGGCTGCTATATCTTTTTATTTTGCCTCATTCTTGTTTGTTCATCATTTTAGGGCAGCCTAGTTCTAAAACAGAATTAGAAAACAGTACCAATCAATCAAATGAGATATGAATGGTGTTTGCTGTAATAATTATTCAGGTCACAGTTGACACAATTTCTAGTACAGCACAAATAATACAATTTTCAAATGCAAAAACAAAATTAAAAAAAAAAAAACAGAGAGAAGAGCTTGACATTCCCTACCACTGCTTTACACCATTGATGTAAATAGGATTTTACAGTATAACAAGAGCAAAAGACAGATAGCTCCTTGAAAAAGTTCACATCAACAGTCAAGTCTTCAACACTCTCCTGAGAATAATTCTCATTTATCTCACTAGGATTTACAACTAAGTAGAGATATGGAAAATTGTTCTGTTAATCTGTAATCCTACATATTACCAAACAGGGCAATAAGTTTCACTGAACTCCATGGAGGACATGTTTGCATTCCATGAGCCAAGGACCTATCCAAATGGAAAGGCCAACGACATTAAGAGAACCATTTGAAAGAACTGTATTTCTGAGCTGCTCCCATTCATTGAATAACAGAATTGCAGTGGATGATGCCAGTAAACTTGTTCTGTTTGGAACACCACTGGGTAACCACATTTGTACTGATGCAGAGGTAGTACTCAAGTGGTCATCTAATTCATAGACTGAAGCGTTTCACCAGTGAAAAGGTCCCTATACCCTTTATACTGATACATTAAGATGGCTCTGCATCAACGGTTGTAACAGTGGTTGCATCATGTGTAGGGGAATAATTCTAAGGACATTTCTGCACTAGGCTGTTATAGCACGATGATTCCACTTTCAACATCCTATGGAATCCTGGGTTTGCAGTTTTGGGAGAGCCAGTCGGCCCTCCCGAAACTACAAACCCCAAGATTCCATAGGACGTTGAAAGTTGAATCATCGTGCTATAACAGCCTAGTGTGGAAATGGCCTAAGTCTGTGCTTAAAGCTTCTTGTTCATCTGTGTTCTGCTAAGCCAAAAACACTGGGATTTGTTTTGACCTGTATCTTACTATGGGAAAATCAATATAATCTCAGTTTTCTTTTTCTACAGGCAAATTTCTAGACTTTATTGTTGCCATAATAAGATTGTAGTTATGTAAACAGCATCACACAATGCATCAAAAACTAAAAATTACCAGGAGAGGGATATGATTGCTCTAAACAGAAATATCTGTCCAGTATAGCACAGCTGAGTTTTCCTTTCCTGGACTGCCATTCCACAACATTTGTGGAATGTTGTGGAAACCCCTTTATATTACCAAATCTTAGAATATTTACACTCTTCCTCTTTTAACTTCTTACTCCATCGTTGCCTACGAATTCCAGATGTGTTACCGAAGTGATTATCAAATATAATTTACCACTGGATCAGCAACTGTTGTTTGCATTTGTTTAATTTGTCTATTCGTGTTTGGCTTTCCAAAGAAGTCAAAGAATTTGGACATGTGAGGTAGAATGTTTACAAGAAATTCATTGCTGGTTTCTAAGGAAAACACTCAGTTACCTAAAATATTCCCGATTTATATTTGGCTCTCTATCTTTATTCATTCATTCCCCCAAAAAGCTTCTGTTCCCTAACACTTGCTCCCACAGCTAAGTATATTCTGTTTACACGTCTATGCTTGTAACTGTTGTCTGTAGAAAACAGCTTGGCCTTGCCTTTTTGATGCTTGCTGATCACTGAGGTGACAGGCCACATCTGGCCATCTTAGTCACATTCTGTTATGTAACTGCAGCATGCCAGACAAACCCCTTCAGTTGGCACAATGCAACATCCATCCAGCAGCCAAGGGAGATTGAATCTGAGCACATTGCTTTTGAAATCAGCACTTGGCAATGACACGGTGGGTTAGACAACGCAGAAAAATGAGATGGTAGAGGGAGGGAGGGTGGAGTGAAAGATCCTTAACATTTGAACAAATAGGCCACCTTCAATAATGTAAGCAATTTTAGGGAAAGAGAGTCAGAATTGTGCAGTGGTTTGAGTTTTGGACTAGGACTCTGGGCAACCCACCTCGGGTAAATCACATTGTCTCAGCCTCTGAAGAAGGCAATGGCAAACTTCCTATGGACAAACCTTGCCAAGAAAAACTTACAAGGGCGGAAGGAGTGTCAGCTTCCCTAGTAACTCCAGGAGAAATTAGCCATACTGGTGAATCAAAGATATGGCTTCACTGAAAGAAATGCATTTCTGTCTCACACTCTGAGAGACCAGACTGTGAACACAATGAGGACCTTGAGCTCAGCATTCATATATTCCAGGTGAACTTACATTGAGCATGTGCTGGGGATATCTGTCTATCTAAGTAATAGTCCTGAACAGATTATGAGACAATCTCTTCCCGGGCCTTCTATAGACTCCTTCCTGTCTCCTTGCTATTAGAAGACCTTTAACTTTTCCATGTCAGGGAGGAAGACACAAACTTGGTATAACTCTAGCTTTGTCAGCTTGGGCTATCAAGGCACAAAGTTCTAAAGAAATGCAAGCATGTTTCTAAGTCAGTCCAAGTGAAGTCACATCAGTGTCTCCTCCCCTTTCATTCCCCTCTCTTTTAGTTCAGAGATCTGAAACCTAGTCCAGTTTTATTTTACTCAACATACTCTAGGAGTCATTAAAAGCTTGTCTCCACAACAGTTCCTGATTTTGAAAAGTTACCAGAATCTGTCTCATTTGTGGGAGTTAACTGTTCAGTAGCTCTTCTCACACACAGTTTTACGCATTTGAGGCATAGGTTAATATCTACATTTAGTACTATTAGAACAACGAAGCCTGTAATAAGCCATTTCACTAAACTCTTCACTACATCACCCCTAAGTTTCCCTATGTCAGGCAACCAGACAAACCAACCAACTCCAGAAAATGCTACAGTGACCTCTTTGGACTTATGACCTATCACCTCCACATAGGTTTCTACTATGCGTGTGGTATTATTCACATACGTGTAACATCCAGATCCTACCAACAGACAAACACCTCCCTATGAGGGTAATAGGTAATCCAGAGCCATCCTATTCTGTAAAGTAACCAGTTTGATTTGGCTCATCTCCTGTGATCAGGCTAAAAAGCTGGCACTGGTGGCATTGTCTGTGGTTTCTAAGGCTACAGCCAGTCTCAAGATGTCAACGTGATTGACTGTTGCCCCAGAAAAGGAAGCTGCACCTCCGCCCCATGTTTCTCTGTCAGCTGTTATATTTTCCCAGTGGCAGAGAGATGTGGTGCTGTAATTCCTGACCTGATCTAAAGGCATCTGTTGAGCAGTGCTAAGAGACAGGTCACCAGAACTCAGAGTCAACTTGAATGCACTCTACAGCAACAACAACAAATAGTTGAATTCATGAGGATGCAGACCCAGTCCTTCCTCTTTTTAACTTCCTTCCTTTTCTTTTCCTTTTCAGCCAGGGTGGTGTAATGGTTTGAGTGTTGGACTATGACACCAGTGGACCACACTTCATATCCTCACTCAACCATAGAGACCCACTGGGTGACACTGGTCAAGTCACTTTCTCTTAGAGTCATAGAATCATAGAGTTGGAAGAGACCACAGAGGCCATCCAGTCCAAACCTCTGCTGTGCAGAACATACATCAAAGCATTCCCAACAGATGGCCATCCAGCCTCTGCTTCAAAACCTCCAAAGAAGGAAACTCCACCACTCTCTGAGGCAGCATATTCCACTGCTGGACAGCTCTAACCATCAGGAAGTTCTTCCTGAAGTTCAAGTGGAATCTCCTTTCCTGCAGCTTGAATCCATTGCTCCTTGTCCTAGTCTCTGGAGCAGTGGAAAACGAGCCCGCTCCCTCCTTGATATGACACCCCCTCAAATATTTAAACATGGCTATCATGTCCCCTCTTAACCTTCTCTCCTGCAGACTAAACATACTCAGCTCCCTAAGCCTCTCCTCATAGGGCATGGCTTCCAGACTCTTCACCATTTTGGTCACCCTCCTCTGAACGTGCTCCAACTTGTTGATATCCTTCTTGAATTGAGGTACCCAGAACTGGACACAGTATTCCAGATGAGGTCTGACCAAAGCAGAATAGAGTGGTCCTATTACTTCCCCTGATCTAGACACCATACTCCTATTGATGCAACCAAGAATTGCATTGGCTTTCTTGGGTGCCTCTTGGTCTCAGAGGAAGGCAATGGCAAATCTCTGAATGCATCTTACCAAGAAAACCCCTACAGGAGAGTCTTTATAAGTTGAAAATGACTTGATATCACATAACAACAATTTTAGGAACTGCAGGTCCTCCCTCCTTTGCTCATGTCCAAACATAGACAAGGAATGAACATGTTTAATGCTAATGAACCATGATGTCTAGAAGCTGTTCCTCACCTCCGTTTTCTCTTCAGTCAGACATGTTCCTGTCAGGTTGTCAGAATCTGTATTCCTACTAACATGGACAAAGCCCAAAAGAATTTACCCCTCCCTCTCAAACCTAGATGAATGTATGCTTTTCTTTAGCTGATGATGAGAATGTTTTAAAAACCCTGAATGTCTGTCGTTTTGAAGTGTCCTATCTCCAGCCCCAACTGTTCCCGTCTCCCTGAATCACTGGTATCCAGTTTCAGGGCACCAGCTAAAGTCTTATGAAATAGCTATGCTTTTCTGGATCTCCAGGTGGAGAGACAAATTTCAGTGCTGAAGGAGAAATTTTGATTTGTGTTTGTGAGGTGAGTTTAAAGCCTGGGCATTCTTTCCACCCATTTCCAGCTGACAACAAGGCTCATTGGCTCAGCACAAAGATATGTGTGAGACTTCTTGTTTAACAAACCCGGGTGACAATGGCATAGGCCTGGGTAAAATTTTGCTTTAGGCTGATGCTGAACTTGCCACAAGATCCAGCAGTAGCAAACGGGCCTGGAAAAACTTCAATGGGTATTACATGTAACGTTGTATGGAATGTGAGCCCAAGCAGGAATGGTGATGATTTCTGCAGCTGCTAGATGTATTTCTCTGTCCAGGCATCAAAGAACGGTTCAGTCCTACCCAGTTCAGGGCTGCCATCTTAGCTAGTTAGCTAGATTTTACTGAATTAAAGGTCCATTTTTCCAGATTGAACTCATATTTCTACAATCAGCTGGTTGAGAAGCAGTTCTAATAAACCTTCCAGCCTTGGCCTTCCTTGCCTTCGTGATATCACAAGGGCCTGCCCTCTCCTATCAGGTTTTGGACATGAAATCTCACAGAATGGACTGCTAATCACATGGCAACATTAGACAGCATGGGGACATCCACATAATTATTAGCAGAAACGTTTTAGATTTTTCTATATTCTGAAACTGTGGTTTGAAAAAGCCTATCTGGCTTTACATGGGTCTTAAGATTTTTTGGATTTGACAGAATGGTCAAATATTTGGCCACATTCAAACTTAGCTTTGTATTCTTAGCCGTTGGGCTAAATTCAAACTCAGTATTGTATTCTCAGATCAAGTACTCCTAAGATGTAATGTATTCACAGGGGTGGTGCTGAGTGAGTTCAAACACAACTGCTCTTTAAGGTAGAGGTGGGAGATCAGGCCCTTGGTCTAAATCTGGTCCTCCTCGAGTATCCATTGAAATCAATAGAATTTAAAGTAGTCCCATTCATTGTAATGAGTCTACTTTGGTGGAACTAATATTGATTTAGCCCATTATTTGTTTGCAGCATTATTGCCTTTCATAGAAATTGAGTTGGAAGAGACCGTGAAGTTCATCTAATCCAACTTCCAGCTCATTGCTAAAGGGCTGCCACAGCATCCCTGACAGAAGATCTTTTGTCCTCTCTTTCAGTATTCCATCTAAAGGAACCCATCAACTGCTGAGGCAGTTTTTCCAGTGCAGCTAAGTCCAGGGAGTGAAACACTGGACAACTTGGAAGTTGTGGGGAAGTTGATCACTGCATTCAGTGGGGCCACGATTCCATAAGCTGTCACCACATCTAAAGAAACATGTTATGAAAAATGCAGTAGCATATTCATCTATAGCTAAAATGAACTGACAGATGGTGATACCTTGCAGAGGGACAAATATCACATGACCTAACTGCTTTGCTGTCATTTGGAATCCAAAGACAGATATAGTTCTGTACACCTTGCAACTTATTCATCAAGACACATGCCAATAAGTAAAGCATTACTATGCTTTCAGACGGTTAACACAGGTAAATCCTGCCCCCAAATGGATATTCAGTCTAACAAGCCATGCCTATTAATGGAAAGATAGAATTCTTGGCAAGCTTCCATAAAGCAATCAGATGGCTAATGCTTAATCCCTATTAATGTCAGCACCATAGCATCCGAACATTGAAATAAGCTAGGCGTGAGAGGGTCTGAATTTATTCTAAAGACCTTTGGAAAGTCAGGTCTGCATATAGCCTGGCAGAAAAATCATGAATGAAATACTATTATGGATTACTGGGTGGGTTTTGATTAGCAGGTAGTTAGGAAAGCTAAGAATGTGACCATATTTGGTTGTGTGATGTGACCTATTGTGGTTCACTTTGGACTCCCCAAATCCACAGAAACTGCCTCCTTTCAGCCCAGTCCTATGATCCACTTTTTCAGGGCTTGAGAAATGCAGTCAAATTAGTTAATGAATACCCAAACTTCACAGTAGTTATCACCTGTTTTGTTGCACATTGTGTTTGTATTTTGTACTCTGGCAAATGTTCAGATGATGCAATGTATTCATAACAGACCTTGGAAAAGCTGCTTTTGTGAACTGCAGCTCCCAGAATCCTATAGCCACTCTTGAGTCATGCCCTTATTTTTTCCCCTATTATCACTAGTTCTGGCTTACCCATACCAACCTTCCAACTGTGTTAAAGAACATAGTGAAGCAAGTTGTTCCAACTGATCAGATAGTCTTACGATGTGCTCCTAAGGAGCCCTGGTGGCGCAGTGGTTAAATGCCAGAACTGCAAGCCACAAGGTTGTGAGTTTGATCCTGCCCGGCTCCAAGGTTGACTCAGCCTTCCATCCTTTCGCAGGTCGGTAAAATGAGTACCCAGCTTGTTGGGGGCATGTATAGAAATGTTTTGAAATACATGCTATTTGTAAGTTGTTCGCCGCCTCGATCCATATGGAGAGGCGGGATACAAATAAATAATAAAAAAAAATGTATTATATTGTATTCTCAGATCAAGTACTCCTAAGATGTAATGTATTCACAAGGATGGTGCTGAGTGAGTCCAAACACAGCTACTCTTTAAGGAAGAGATGGGAGATCAGGCCCTTGGTCTAAATATGGCCCTCCTCGAGTACCAATCAGGCCCACTGTGGTTTCCCAGCTAGCAATAAACTCTTCCCTATGGTAACACTGTTTGATGATTTCCCTGCTTTTCTATTCCCCCTTATTGTATACAGGTGAAATTATTCTCCTAAGGCTTACTTATTGCCAGCAAGGGCTTGAAAGAACAGGTTGCTTACCTGTAACTGTGGTTCTTCGAGTGGTCATCTGTGCCATCATACACTAGGAGCTTTAGCGCCTGCGCGGTAGCGTTCGGAAACTTCTAGAGCTTGTTCGCTTGGCGGGAACCCCTCCCCCACGCCGGTACTGCGCATGCTCCTCCCGCCGAGCAACGGTCTCTCCTCAGTTCTGTCGTCCGCCGTAGAACCTACAGGGACCTGAGAAAGAGGGGAGGAAGGGCGGGTGTGTATGATGGCACAGATGACCACTCGAAGAACCACAGTTACAGGTAAGCAACCTGTTCTTCTTCTTCGTGGTCTCTGTGCCTTCATACACTAGGAGACTGTGTAGCTTACCGGTCGGACGGCGGGTCAGGTCCTACAGCACGGAAGCCAACACCTCACGTCCAAACCGGGCATCTCTGCGCGACCGGCAGTCGAGCCTGTAGTGGCGCACGAAGGTCGATGGTTGGGACCAGGTCGCCACACGGCAGAGTTCATGCAGGTCAACTCCTCGCAGGAGGGCCGCAGAAGTAGCCACAGCTCTGGTGGAGTGGGCTCGAAGCAGGACTGGCGGAGGCTTCCTCGCGAGCTCATACGCCAGTTGAATAGTCCTTACCACCCACTTGGAGAAGCGCTGGGTGGACACTTTAGGCCCCTCCGACGTCGCCCATAGCAAACAAAGAGATGCGGCGTCTGTCGGAAGGAAGCAGTCCTGTCCTTGTAGAAAGCCAATGCCCGACGCACGTCCAGGGAGTGGAGGGACCGCTCCAACGGTGTCGTCGGGTTCGGGAAGAAGGCAGGCAGGATGATGTCCTGGTTGAGATGGAAACTGGACACCACCTTTGGCAGGAACGAGATGTCAGGTCTCAGGACCACCTTGTCCCTGTGGAAGACCATGAAGGGCTCATCGGAACGAAGAGCTGTGATCTCACCCGCTCGCCTCGCTGAGGTCACCGCTACCAGGAAGGCGGTTTTCATTGTCAGGAGCCTGTCATCCGAGGTCGCCATCGGCTCGAAGGGCGGCTTCGTCAACTGCGAGAGCACCAGCGAGAGGGACCACGGCGGTAGCGGCGGCGATACCGGCGGGTAGAGATGGTGAAGTCCCTTCAGGAACCGCTTAACGGTATCGTTCCTGAAGAAGGCCGAGGCAGCAGATCGTGGCGGTTGGTATGCCACGATCGCGGAGAGATACACCTTCAGGGATGGAAACGCCAGGCCCTGTTGCCGGAGGTGCAGGAGGAAGTGCAGGACGGTCGAGAGCCCCGCGGGCGATACCGGCTCACTCCTCTCGTTAGCGAAGGTCAGGAAGCGTCGCCACTTGTATTGATAGTTGCGACGGGTGGATTCCTTCCTGGCCGCGACGAGGACGGTACCGAGCACGGGATCGTCTAGTGCGATATCCTCCAGGCATGGAGGGCCAGGCGTGGCAGGTCCGGATGGAGGACTCGGCCGCCGGAGTGGGAGAGCAGGTCCGGTGTCGGTGGCAACCGGAGCAGGTCGTCTCGCACGGCTCGTAGCAGGGGTGCGAACCAATGTTGTCTCGGCCAGTACGGGGCTACCAGGATCGCGTCGGCTCGGTCGGCGAGGATCTTCGATATCGTCCGGCCGAGCAGCGGGAACGGCGGGAACGCGTAGAGGAGTTCCCCGGTCCACGGAAACTGGAAAGCGTCCCCGATGGAGGCACGATCGTGGCCCGCTCTGGAACAGAATCGGCGACACTTCGCGTTTTCCCTGGTCGCGAAGAGGTCGATCGATGGTTCGCCCCAGCGGTCCCGAATCAGTCTGAACGCCTCTCCGGAGAGAGACCATTCGTGATGGGATGAGGTGTCTCTGCTGAGGGCATCTGCCGTGGTGTTCTCCTGCCCGGCCAGGTGAACCGCCACGGGATGCGTGTGCAGGCGAATGCACCATTCCCACAGGCCGAGCGCGATGTCTAGCAGGGTCGTGGAATGAGTCCCACCTTGTCTGTTGATGTAGCAGACGGCGGTGGTGTTGTCCGTCAGAATCAGGACCGTGCGCCCCGCCACGGCATGGCGGAACGCCCGTAGGGCTTTCCAGACGGCGAGCAGCTCCAGCGCGTTGATATGGAGAGCGGTCTCGTCGTCGGTCCATCTGTCGCGGACTCTGAGATCGCCGCAGTGGGCACCCCATCCATACAGGGAGGCGTCGGTCGTTACCGTCACCTTCGGTGTCGGCTGTTGGAAAGGCATGCCTGACATGAGATTGCGTCGCGACTGCCACCATCGGAGGGATGAGCGGACGTCTCCCGGCAGCTGCAGTCGGAGTGTCTGTTCGTCTCGCAGGGGGTCGAATATGCGGACGAACCAGTGTTGAAGAGGTCTTGCTCTCAGCCTGGCGAGGTATGTCACAGCGGTCGTCGCAGCCATATAGCCCAAGAGCTGCTGGACGCTTCTCGCAGATAACGTCGGGGCCGTACGAGCGTGAGCGGCGGCCCGGATCAAGGTTTGTGCTCGAGACTCTGGTAGGTACGCCCTGGCGGAGGTCGAGTCGAGCGTCGCCCCGATGAAGTCCAAGATCCTCGCCGGCTCGAGGTGGGACTTCTTCGGATTCACTCGTAGACCAAGGCGGGTCAGGAGTGACAACGTCATGTGGACGTCGTGGTAAAGTCTCTGTTTGCAGGACGCCACCAACAGCCAATCGTCGAGGTAGGGGAAGACGGAAGCGCCCTTCGTCCGCAGGTAGGATACCACCGGGGCCATGCACTTGGTGAAGACCCTTGGGGCAGTCGAGAGTCCGAACGGCAGCACCTTGTACTGGTAACAGGTGTCGTCGACTGCGAAGCGGAGGTACCGTCTGTGCTGCGGGCGAATGGCGATATGGAAGTATGCGTCTCGGAGATCGATGGAGGCGAACCAGTCCCCTCGATGTAGGAAGGGTAGGATCGACGGTATCGTGACCATCTTGAACCTTTTGGGGCGGATGTAGTAGTTCACCCCTCTGAGGTCTAGGATCGGCCGGAGGGTACCGTCGGCTTTCGGTACCGTGAAGTACCTGGAGAAGAAGCCGGTGGTCTTGGCCTCTTGCGGGAGCCGCTCGATCGCCCCTTTCTGGAGGAGGGATTGGATCTCTTCCAGGAGGGCCGGACTCGACGGCGTGGAGTAGTACACGCCGCGAGGAGGAATATCGAGAAACTCGATGGCGTAGCCAAGACGGACGATGGAAAGCACCCAAGAGTCCGTAGTGACATACTGCCACTCCGCTAGGTGTCGAGCGAGAGTCGGTCGGTCTCCGAGCGCTGATGGTAGGCTGAAGAGTGGGTATTGGTGGGTCCTGCCAGACACGTCAAAACCGAGACTTTGTCTCGGAGGAGGACTTCTTCGACGAAGGCGGGCGCCGCCTAATCGTGCGTCTGGCCGATGAGCCGGAGGACGGTCTCGACTGTCCAGACTGGGCCGAACGCTGGAACGACGAGGTGGAAGATCGTCGCCAGGATGGTCGGAAGGTGGAGGCCCTGCGGGTCTGCGTGGCCGGCTGTAGCCCAATCTTTTTTGCGGTCAGTCTCGCCTTGACGAGATTGTCCAAAGCTTCGTCTGTGGACGAATTGAATAGGCCTTCACCGTCGAAGGGGAGATCTTCAATCCTCCTTCTGGTGTCCTCTTGGATGTCGGCCGGTCGAAGCCAAGCATGGCGGCGGAGGCCGACGGATCCGCCATGACCCGGGAGGCGATCTCCACTGCGTGCCGGGAGGAGGCCATCTGGTGCCGAGCGATGGAGATAGCCTCATTGAAGATCACGGAGGAGGCTTGGCGGATGTCCTCCGGTACCGCTTCCATCGCTGGTTGCAGGCGATCGAGCACCTTCTTCAGGTATGCCGCGAGGCAAGCCTGAGTGTTGGACAGCCTGATCTGCAAGGAGGCAGCCGAATAGAACCTCCTTGCGTAGGCGTCCAACTTCCTGCCTCTTTGTCCGGCGGGGTGGTGTGTTGCCTGCCGGAGCCTTTCGTCTGCGCGGACTCGACGACCACAGAGTTCGGTGCAGGGTGATTAAATAGATAACCGGCGTTATCCTTCTGCACCCTGTAGAGGTGTTCTAACCGCTGCGGTATCGGCTGAGCCGAGGCCGGTCTATCCCAGGCGGCCTTCACCAGTCTGGATACCCGGGGCAGGAGAGGCAGCGGGGCCGTGGAAGGTCGCTTCTCCTCGAAAACGGAGAAGGCTGGATCGTCATCCTCCAGCTCCGCATCGGCGATCTTAAGGCCGAGGGTAGTGGCCATGCGGAGCAGCATCGCAGAGAACTGGTGGACGTCCTCTGGAGCAGAATCTGGGATCGGGTCCCCGAATCCCAACGGAGGAGACTCCTGGGAGGCCGCCTCAGACACCTCAGACTCCGCACTCGAGTCGTACGACTCCGAGCTCGGTGAGTCCTCTCGCCGCTCGCTCTCCGGCTCCTTCGTAGTCGCCGCAGGTGTTGCCTTCCTAGGCTTCTCCGCAGCCGGGGCGGTGGTAGCAGCAGCGTCCCGCTTGGGATGGCTGACCACGGACTTCACCCTCTTGGTGGTGACCGGGGTAGTCTGGCAGGCTGACGTCGTCGTAGCCCGCTCAGTCACCACCGACTCCGTAGGGCGCGTCGCCGTTGCCGTGACCCTAGGAGGTGGCGATATCGCCCGATACCGTGGTGAAGGCTCCCTCGCCCTATGATATCGAGGGGAGGGAGAGCGGCTGAAGGAGCGGCGGTCCGACGGAGATCGGCTTCGGCGTCGACGGTACCGAGCCTCGTCCCCTCTAGGCGAGCGCGATTCGCGCTGTCGACGAGGTGACCGGGACCTCCGGAAGGTCTCCCAGCGACTCGGGCCACGATGGTACCGATCCCGGTACGATGGCGAATGGGACCGATAGGAGGCCGGGCGCTCTCTCCACTCAGATTCCCTCGCGTACCTGGCCACGTAGGACGCCGAGGTGTATCTTGAGGCAGACGAGCGAGGTTGTTCCTCTCTTGTCTCCCTCGGAGGCGGCGAGGCCACCGGACGCTCGGAAGAGCGGGACCGGGACCTGAAGGAGGTCGAACGCCGCTCCGGAGAAGCAGAGGGCTCTCTCTGCTGCAGGTCGGCCGACCTGCGACGGCTAAGGGGCGGTGGCGCTCCTCCACCAGGGTTGGAGGGTCTGCCACAGGCGAGTCCGGGCGCTGTTGGGGAACGTCCTCGATCTAATCCTCCGAGAGGTCAACGGACTCGCCTCGCCCTTTGGAAGGCTGCTGAGTAGGAGGAGGAGTAGGAGGTTGAGCGTCCCCAGCCGGGGAGCGCTTCTTTTCCTTCTTCTTCTTCTTCTTCTCCTTCTCCTTGCCCTTGCCTCCGTCCGGAGCAGGGCGCTTTTTTGCAGGCGTCTCCGTAAGGGGAGCCTCAGCCTTCCTCGCCGTCGAGGATCCTTTAGCTGACTTGGCAGCCGCCGACAGCTTCGGGATCCTCGGTAACGCCGAGATCGGCGTTTTCGCCGGTACCGAGCCCGATACCGACGAGGTGGACGGAACGGCAGCCGCCGATACCGTCGATGGCGTGGTCGTCTTCTTGTCGGCCATCTTGGAAGTGGAGGTGTCGTCTATCGCCCGCAGAGACTGCTCCCAACAAAAAGATTTGAGTCTCGCGGAGCGGTTGCGAAGAGTTTGGGGAGTAAAATCCCTACAAATTTGGCAATTCCGGATATTGTGGGACTCGCCCAAACAGAAGAGACACTCCTTATGGCCGTCGTTGAGGGCAACCTTGCGGCCGCAGGACACGCACTTCTTAAAGAGCGCGGACATAAGACGAAGAAACGCCAAACTCCGAAATCCAAAAAGACGAAAGCCGAAGGGGGAGTCCGAAAGAGAGGTCAAAGACAGTCCGAAAGTCCGTAAAACCGTGAAAAAACAGCAGCCAAGCACGAGGTGAGAGGAACAAACTAAAGAACCTTCCGTACGCGGCGGCGGACGAGAAAGAACTGAGGAGAGACCGTTGCTCGGCGGGAGGAGCATGCGCAGTACCGGCGTGGGGGAGGGGTTCCCGCCAAGCGAACAAGCTCTAGAAGTTTCCGAACGCTACCGCGCAGGCGCTAAAGCTCCTAGTGTATGAAGGCACAGAGACCACGAAGAAGAACCAATGTTTACCAATACATTGGGCCCTGGACTGATGCCAGTCCCTAGGCCATCACCTGCCAGACCCCAGAGAGTTTTCAGAAAGAGAGAAGCAATTGTAGTACCACAATTGCTTCTGATCTTGTTTTTTCAGACAGAATGGAGCTTCTCCATCTTCTGCTTCCAGTTATGTAGTCTATTTGATTTCTTTATTGGCCATGAAATAATGTCCATGTATACAGTGCCCTCTTTAATTGTCTGAAGATGTGTTTGTGATGAACAAACTGTTGGCCTGGAAAAATTAAATCAGTTACTCTCCTCTTTCATTTCTTGATCTTAGGCCAAATTTTCATACAATCTTTGCTTCTGCTCTGTTTCCTGCTTTTGCATTCTAATCACCCATGATTATCAACACATCCTGTTTTGGTATGTTATCAATTTCTCCCTGGACTCCAACTTAGAATCTTTTAAGGTTCCTACTTCTGCCTCTTTCGGTGGAGCATAATCTTAGATTATGGCTATATTGTCCTTATATTTTTAATAAACATCTTAGAGTCTGGGCTAGCCAATGGCCCTAATGCATACTGGGTAGAATGCCTAGAATCTGGATTTAATCTGGCCAGTCAGGTCAGGTCAGAGCTTTGCAATATAACCCTTGGATAATACCTCCCCCCCCAAGAAAGACTCTTGAAATTTTCACTGTACTCACCATTCTGCAGTGAAGAAAAGTTCCAGAATAACTCTGGGGCCTAAATATCCTAAAGGCAGCAGATCCCATCTGACCTTGGAAGTTAAGCGAAGTCAGTCCTGGTTATTACTTGGATGGGAGAACACTAACAAATATCAGCTGCTCTTGACTATATTTCAGAGGGGAGAACTGACAAAACCAGCTCTGAGTATTTCTTGCCTAAGAAAACTCTATGAAATTCATGGGTTGGCATAAATTGACAGGCAACTAGAAGGCACATGCGCACACAAATGAAAAGGGAAAGGGAGAGGAAAGGAATCTACATCTCCTTTAAGACTAACTGGTTTATATTTTAGCATGAGCTTTTATATCAATCCACTTCCTTGGTCGCTGTATCTCAGTAAGAGGATTGATATCCATAAATGCTCATGCTAAAATATAAATCAGCTAGTTTTAAAGGGACTTCTCGATTCCTCCCTTGTGCCCTGTTTCTCGTTCTTCTGCAACACAGACTAGCAAGACTACTTCTCTGAGGATGGATAGTTTCGTGACACATACTGCCATCCCACCCTGATCTCCTCCCTTCTTTTCAACTTTACTCAAGAAAATTCCAAGGGGAAGGGGAAAGAAGGGAGGATATCTGTTTGCCTCGAGGCAGGTTGCAAATATCCGCTATTCAGTTCGCCATTCCTTGCAGCAAAGTCATCTTCTCTTTTCTGGCACCTCAGTGAGTGATGGAATTGCCATTGCATCTTCTTATGTTTTGCATTTGGGGACCAGTGCACCCCGTGGTTTCCTTTTAGTCTGCCACTGGCTGTATTTTCCAATCTGACCCCTCACTTACTTATTTCTAACTTGTTATTGTGTACCTTCAAATAGCTTACGACTTATGGTGACTCTAAGGTGTCTCTTATCATGGGGGTTTCTGGGCAGGATTTCTTCAGAGGATATTTGCCATTGCCTTCCTCAGAAGCCAAGAGAGTAGGGCCATTTCTGCACTATAGCCCTATTATTCGACTTGCAACATCTTATGGAATCCTGGGGTTTGCAGTTCTGGGAGGGGCCAATAGGCCCCTCCAAAAACTGCAAACCCCAGGATTCCATAGGAAGTTGCAAGTGGAATAATTGTGCTATAACAGATTAATGCGGAAATGGCCTAGGACTCACCCAATGAGTTTCCATGGCCAAGCATAGATTTGAACTCTGGTTTCCCAGAGTCCTAATCCAAGACTCAACCTGGATGGCTCTCATTGCTAACTTAACCTCCAGTTACCCCAGTACTGCAGACATGGCTCACCTCTTTGTCACCAACAACCCTCTGAGTGACTGATTTAAGGTCACCTACTGAGTTTCATCCCTGGGTGGAGGCCTTTAATCTAGATTTCCCAAGTCCTAGTCCTATGCTCTAATCATTGTACCACCCTGGTTCTCTTTTAATGACATGAAATGTAAAAGATAAGAAAAAGTGACAGCACTTGACGACAGAGCTGAACAAATGGAGTTACCTCTAAAGAAAAGCTTTAACCAAATCACGTTGGGTGGCTATACCACTTTTCTAAAATAAATTGTTTCCCTGTGAGTCTTTTTCCACATTCATCATAATTTGTAAGAAACGGTCTTTAAAAAACAATTAATTTTCACCAAAATTGCCATGCTGATTAATGAAATGTAGTTGATTCACTTCCTCCTCCATCCATGCAGAATTGATTGTTGATGTGCAGTCCTGCTGAAAATGACATGCTTGCCATCAGTCCTGGATGGCATCTGTCCACTAGTCCAGAGGAAATTCAGCTAATGGTTGAATTGTTGTGAGGGCTACCCTAGAAGAACGCCACAGTCTGTTTTCGGAAAGAAGACAATAATGATTATCTGTTATCAACTCTGACTGAAAGTATTGATCTCAAATAATAATAAAGATAAAATAAAAAGCCAAAGGGTAATTGACTGTCTTGTCCCATATTGATCCAGCATCACAGTTCACAATAACGACATTAATTTTATTTGCTGCTTCAGTTTGTTATCACAGTTATGATATGTCTAGTGAGACCACTAGATATCCTTTTGGTATCAAATAATTTGGCCTTGCTGGACCTCTCTTTGCCATCTCACTCCACGTGTTTGCAAGAGGTCCCCTGGACGAGCACGTATGAGCGCGGCCGTTAATGACTGTACATTCCAAAACCCCATTCAGGCTAGCAACTTAAGCCTCTCCGTTGCTTTAGGGAAAAACCTAAAGATCCTTGCTAAAGTTACCCTGCCTCTCGTGTAGCCGAGAGAGCGCTCAAGCTAAATTCCCCCAACTTATGTTTTATTTGGTAACTTGGGTGCCCCTCCCAGGACCCCCAACATACAGGGCAACAAGTTTACCCTTGAATAGCAATATATATTTCAATAACCTATAGCTTGTACCTTGCATGGTAAAGAGCGACAAAACACCAGTTGATTGCAACTGTATAATCCCCATTTTTTTTCAATGGAGCCTGTGTGGTGTTCTGATTTAACTACAATTCTAATTGAGTCTGTGAGCTTGAGGTGCTTTTTAAGGCTGTCAGCTGTCAGAAGGTCACCAGTGAGCAGTTTACACCAAGGCTACCCTCCTAGGGATGTTTTCACAGTGATGTACTTTCTCATATTAATTCTCTTTTAAATCATGTCCGTGCACATGTGCACAGACACACAACTGCATGCTTCAACAAACATGGTGGCTTGAAACCATGAACTTCCCCATATGGATGAAAGGGCTTTCTTTATCTTCTGATGGCTTCCAGACCTCAAAGGAGAGGATATCTTTACCAACTTCCCTTTCTCTTGCTGTCTACTGCCCATCCCAGCTCCTTCAGAGGTTTCTAAACAATGCAAGAGTTGTTGTTATTGGGGAGAAGGGAAGAGAAAGAGAAGGTGCCCTCTGCTGCTATATACAATCAGCTTAAGTATCCTGCCCACTCCATCAGGAGGCTTATGGGCTTTTGGTCATTAATGTGACTAGGGCCATATTCACACTACATTGTCATAGTGCTGCATCCCCCTTTCAACATCCTGTGGAATTCTGGGGTTTGCAGTTTACTGAGGCCAAAGAGCTCTCTGGATGAGAATTCTAAATGCCCCTCCCTAAGCTACAAATCCCAGGATTCCATATGATGTTGAAAGTGGAATAATAGCACTATAACAATGTAGTGCAGAAATGGCCTTGATGAATATTTGCGAACAAAATGAAGATGAAAACCCCTCCTTTCATCCAAACTGCCATTGCTGTGGCCTTGGAGGGAGAGAAGAAGAGGCAGGCACAGTTCCACCATGCCTGAGCCCAGAGGCAGATGAAAGGCCCTCCTTCCAACCCAGCTACCACTGCTTAGTAGAAGAAGAGGCAGTATCTGGTGGACTTAATCTCCTCCTCCACTGCCATCTTCTTTTCTTGTGTGTTGCGTCTTTAGATTGTAAGTCTTTAGGCAGGGAACTGTTTTTTCTTGTTCTTTTTTTTTGTAAAGGACTATGAGTAGAGATGGTACTGTATAAATAAATTATAATTATGATGATAACAACAACAACAACAGTAACTTTGTCAGAGAGGCAATAAACACTACATTTCCACCTACATAAACACTATGTAACATTAATTCTTTAACAGCAAGATTTACCCTAGTCAGCTCTAGAAGTTTCCGAACGCTACCGCGCAGGCGCTAAAGCTCCTAGTGTATGAAGGCACAGAGACCACGAAGAAGAATGATGATGATAACAACAACAACAACAGTAACTTTGTCAGAGAGGCAATAAACACTACATTTCCACCTACATAAACACTATGCAACATTAATTCTCTAACAGCAAGATTTACCCTAGTCAACCCTATACATGAATGCTTGGAATTATTTAATCCATACAACAGCAGCCTTAGTATGAGGAATCTACTCTTTCCCCCCATGTCTCTTCTTCATCCATCCTGTCTGTCCTAGCAATGTTCCATTACATAGCCAGAACATTTCCACCTCCATTCACATTTGCCCATTGGTTGCCCTAGACTGGTCCCCACCATGGTGTAAACGGTGCTTCCAGAGAGATGGATTCTCATGTTACTTACCCAAAGGAATTCTCCAGCTGTTCTTTCTGTTTATTCTTAACTCCTCCCTAGAAGAACTGGTGAGAAAATGCAAGAAGGCTGCAAGAGAAAGACTACATCTTGCACAATGAAAGCAACCTCACCTGGAAGCACCGTAAAAGTGCCAGTGAGGCTCTCTTCTCCTTCTCCTTTCACGTGTGTTTGTCTGTGTGACAGAATATTTTCAGCTCAGAACGTATAACTGAATATGATTAGAAATAAAATGTATTTTTGAGTTCACCCTTGCATAAAAACAGTGCTCAGATTCCTGGAGGAGAAACAGGGGATCCAACCAGCCTCCTTACCTTTCCTAAAAACACTTTAAGTTCCTATTTGTGGAAGGTTAAAGAGGAAGCAGGACTTTAATACCCTAAAGGCTCCGGATCCTGTCTGATCTTGAATACTAAACAGAGTCAACCCTGATTAGTACTTGGACAGGAGACCATCAATAATTACCAGATGCTGTAGACTATATTTCAGAAGAAGGAACTGGCATAACCACCTCTGAGTACACCTTGCCTGAGAAAACCCAATAGAATTCATGGGGTCATCATAAGTCGACAGGCAACTTGAAAGCCCATACACACACAAAGAGGAAGCATGGTTTGGTAAAAACTGGAAAAGCTCAGGAGGTGAGGTTTGTGATTTTAATTAAATGAACCTAATTTTTCTTTTCATACTTTGAACACAGCATTAAAGACACATGGATTATTTTTTTTACGGGGTGGGTAGAAGAACACTGTTGATACTATCTTTGAAAACACCTTCTTCCTTCCTGCCTTTATCTTTAGCAAAACCACTAAAAGTTCCATTAGATACATGTTTGTTTGGTGTAGAAATGTTTTGAATACATGTATATGCACAGGCAGAAATGAGGCACCACCATTTTAACACTTTAAATAATATCCTTCTTTCCCTTTTACTTTAATACACATGAAACAATTTCTACTTACATGTGAAAAATGACAATTTTCAGTATGATGGACATGTGTAAATATATATTTGTCTTGCTATGTCATTTAAAATATGGGTTAAATCAACAAACATTTTCTAACATGTGTTCCATTAAGTCAGGGGTCAGAATCATGCTTCCCTCCAGGTGTAGTTGAACTGCATGTCCCAGATATCATAGACAGTATAGACAAACAGTGAATAATACTGGGAGCTGCAATCCAGCAACATCGAGAAGGTTACATTATTCCCATCCACACATTTAGCAATTATAGTGATCGAAAGAAAAAGAAAGAAGAGGAGAAGGAGGGGCAACAGCTACAAGAACAACCACGAGAAAAGAAAAATATGAAGAAGCATCCCAAATTATTGCAGTCAAAACTACACAAAGGGCATATAAAAATGTTTTATGTAATTTGTAGGGGTAGAAAATATAACCTGATTCTCAAATGTGCACTTCAGATTCATACAGTCAAAGCATTCATTTCTAATCTCAACAGCCCACTGTGATGATTTTGCCTGGCATTCTGCAAATAAAATTTCTCAGATTTCTTCTAGCTTGGATACTGTAGTTGATACAGGTCTGGTGGATGTAGCTCAGGCCTCTGCTTCTCCCATGATAATGGATATATGCAGACTGAGGTTACAAACAAGATTCTTGGAGAATTGAGAGCTGCCAGAGGAACATAAGACCCCTGCGCTTCCTTGCTTTTTAACAGGCCAGAGGATGACTGGCGGAGTGGGTAGTTAATGCTTCTTTATAGCAAGACAGGGTTCCAACAGGCCACAAGGAGACTGTTGTAAGACCTCTATTGAAAAAATCTTCCCTGGATAACTATCAGCAGTTTCCAATGCTCTGTTTTAGGTCAAGATACTGGAACACATGGTGGCTTCTGAAGTCCAGAAGTTCCTGGGTGAAACAGCATGGTTAGTCATTTCCATTCCTTGTTAGCAATATAATTTCGCCTTCTTTGTTAGCAATATAATTTTCCCTTCCTGTTAGCAGACTTACCAAGGTCTCTGTACCAATAATAGGTGAATTACCTTCGTTCCAAATCAGAATTGCCTCTGAATTTCATACTCTCCAACAGTCCCAATTTGGTAGTGGCAGTCCCTATTAATTCTCTTTCATCCCATTTTTTCAGCTGTTTTTAAAATATCACAGTGTCTCTCTCTTCCTCACTCTCTCTCTCTTCATCCTCATCTTACCTCAATTGCTACAACTGAGATCAAAACGCAACAGTATCTCAGTGGAGACAGTGCAACAGTATCTCAATTAACTCAGTGGAGATAGAGGAGAAGAAGAGCAGAATCCTGCCCTTCCCAATAGGCTCAGGCAAAAGCAAACTGCTACAAACCCTCCTAGCTTGTGTGTACTTCCACATTAATAACTTTTGCCATCTTGACCACACGTTGATGCTGTTTGGTCATACGTGTTGCGGTTTTCACCTGTGAAACATTGGAGGGTATGGTATTTGCAAGCTCTCTTGATGAACCCTGAGGGGGGAAAATCTGTCACAAGGGATCTTTCCTAGCATGTAATGTTGGTGAACAGATGCTGATGCTGCACACATGGGCATCATTTTATTGTTCCATGAAAAGTGTAGCTTGCTTTTACTGGCTCTGCATCCACCCAATTAGATCAGCCACAGTAGTGGAAGCCACCTGGAAATCCAACCCAAATCAGACACAGAGAAGTTTTACATCTGGATGAGAGAACAACAACTATATGAAACATTTGCAAGAAATTATAAAGATCACTCATTGACCCAAACAAATTAATTGCTCACCAAGCAAAAGCCTGCTTGGTTGGGTATGCCTATTGTGGAGTTCTTGGCAACCAAAAAGAACTTAACTAAGAATAAGTGGTTCAGATTAAAGAACTTCTGCTTATGCACCCATGAAGCAGCTTCCTTTTGTAGTTTATGTAGCTCCACAACAACTGACAGTTTCATTGAGAGTGAAACATTAACGTTAAGCATTTCTGTGCATGCAGTCTGCTGAATGCACATGCTCAGAAATTCATTTAACGTTATGCGACAGGAAAGAGAGCTCACTGTGGGTGGGAAAAGATATCTGATTTATATTACAGCCAAGCATGACAAACCAGATGAAGTTATAGCCCCAAAAATTAAAAAAAAAATCCAAGTTCTAGTCAAGAACCACAAGAACCAGACCCAGAATCTGACAAGATCCTAAGCACATCAGTCGTTAATATGATGTTTTGCTTTGTTTCCCACTTTGTCTTGCCACCAGCGCCTGGATATTTGTGTTCTCTACCTCACTAGATTTGCCACTGGAGATGCCAAACAGCTCATCTGTTTCCTAGCTCTCTGAAAAATGAAATGATTTGGTAGCTGGGGAAACTGGAAGTGCACAGTGGCTGCAGCAGTCAAAAACAGATGCAAGTTGGAACAGTTGGATTCTTGAACTTTCTCGGCTAGAAAAGGTAAGTCAGCCAACATAGAAAAGGGCATGGGGCACAGTGAGGCGATCTGGGGAAATGGTTGGAGAGGGAGCAAAGGATGGGCCTACCTCTTCTTCCCTGGCTATGCTGTAAAAGAAGTACTGCAGCCTTTCTTATAAAATTTCTGCCATGGGACAATCATGACAGGGAGGAAGAAGTTCTGCAAGTGTTTGAAAGACAGCTGGCTAAATTGTACTTTTTACAGCCCCAATGAAACAACTGGTCTTGTCCATACTTCTGCCTTTGCCTACCATAGGCTAAGTAAAGTATGTATCTCTGTGTAGTAATCTATTATTGCCTTTGCTACACTTTTGTACCCACACAGAGAAACAGTTGGTAACTCTGGCATAAGAAATTTGAAATATAGAGAGTAGGGAAGGGACGAATCCAGAATTTTCCGGATCCGAATCCCTGGAAGGTTCTGCGAATACACAAATCTCATGAATCTCAAATCTTTTGAATCCTTTTTTTAAAAAGCAAGGGAAAGAAGGATAATGTTGGGCAAGACATGCTCTCTCAGCCTTAGCAAAAGCCTAGGCAAAGGCAAATCTCCCTTTGAAGAAATCTGGCCAAGATAATTGTCATAGTTTTGCCTCAGGATCTCCCCAGACTGAAAATGTCATGAAGGCCACATTTTCCTGCCTATGTAAACAGGACCACTACAGCACAGAGCTAATCCAGGTCACAACTGGCTTTTCTTTGCACAGCTCCTTCTGGCATCCTGAAGTTTGTCGTTTGATGATGCAGCAGCACACTTTGGCAGAGAAGGCTGTGACACCTTGTAAAACTGCAAACCCCAGAAATTGTGTCTGAAGGAGCTTTGCAAGTGAGCTATGCAAATGAATGTTTCAGCAGTCCTTGAAATCTTAAGCTTGTAGGTTCCAGTCAAATGCTGAAGTTAAATATGAAATGTTCAATTTAAATATCTTACGCCCTTTTCGCACGGGCCTTTTCTCGCGCGACAGCCCCGTGAGCCTCTCGGGAGTAGGAGCGTCGCTCCGCACGACGCACTCCCACTTCCGCCGGGCTCACGGGGCTGAAGCGGCGCGAGTGCGGGTTTTTTGATTTTCGCTTCGAAGCGAAAATCACCCTCGCTCGCGCAACGCTCCCGGCGCCCGCACACACTTACCTCTTGTGCGGAGTGTCGGGGAGCTGGCCGGGTCGCGCTTCCTTCCCTCTGCCCCTGTGGAAGGAAGGGACGGGGCGGGGCGCTAGCGCGACGGACGCGACACGTCCTGCTTCGTGCGCGCGGGGGGGCGGATGCGGCAAGCTCCTTTCTCGCACGCGCGCGGGGGGGATGGACGGACGCGCGAGCTGCCGCCGCCTCCGGGAGGCTGCCGCTTCCCCGCTCGTTCCTTCGCCTGTGGAAGGAAGGAGGGGGAAGCAGCAGCCTCCCGGAGAAGGCTTCTTGCGCGAGCAGCCCTCCTCCATCGCGCGAGCGCTGGCGCTGCGAAAAGGGCCTTAGAATCCAGCCCTAGATGTAATCTGTGAAATTGTTAGCAAAGGCCATTATTACTCCAAGGGAACAATTCACCTCCTTGCCATCTCCCCTTGTGTGTCTAGTCTCCCAAATTTTCAGGCTTCCTGGTCTCCCAAATTTTCAGGTGTCCTGGTCTCCCAGGTTTTCAGGCATACTGGTCTCCCAGGATTTCAGGCATCCTGGTCTCCAACAAACTGTTTGGGTGGCGGATTCAAAAGATTCGGTTTGCCTATTTTGGCACAGGGATTCGGATTCCGAATCTCGAATCTCTGCCAAGGATTCAAGGATTCGGTTGGTCCATCCCTAATAGAGAGTCCAAAGCAAGTTAGCTTAAAAGCACCCATGTATTCCTTGAGAGCCAGGATACTTTCAAGCCCTAATTGGGTAACCACAGAATAATGTCAACAACCGTTCCATACAGCTAGCTTGCTTTGGGCTCTCTCTGTATCTCAGATGTCCAGTGAGGTTTGCATCAGCCATCATGACCATAAGGCAGAACTCAGCACTAATAGTTCATCAGCTTGAAGTCACATGTTTATTCATGGGCAGAAGTATACATCACGGCAGCACTCAAAATTCCTTTGGAGAGCACGGCTGTTACCAAAAGAATGTAACATTTTTCACAACCAATTGCCCCAAATTACTCATTAAAATTTACAAATGGCTTTAATAGCCATCTGACACTCTTCTGTAGGCCTGTTAACTCAAGCTCATCCAAAAATCTTGGTATGGATCCAAGGACATCTGCTCATCTGAAGACAAATGTCAGTATTTTAGGGTCTTAGGGGTGAATCTTTTTCATATTCTATAGAGCCTTTCTGTGATTGTGCTATAATAATTGAACAACACTAACCAGCTGCTCAGGAGGAATTTTCTTTTAAAAGAGAAGTGGTATGCTTTTTTTTTTTTAATTAATACACTTTTAAGATTACTTTTAACTGAGTTGTATTTTAGTATTATAACTAATTCTGCGTTTATTCTTGTTGTGAGCTAGCTTGAGTCCCACTTCTGGAAGAAAAATAGGCTGTAAATCACATAAATAAATAATAAAATTACAAATTTTGGAAAAAAGTACTCATGGTCTTAAATTCCTCTAATTTCCAGAAGATGATGCTCATCTTTATTAATTACATCCCTAAATTCTGTATATGCCTCAGACTCTGTACGGACCTCAGGACAGGCCTGAATCCAAAAAGCTGTAACAAAATGCACAATTATTTGATGTTGGGAGTCTTCCAGTACCCAAGGTATAGTTACGGGGGGGGGGCAAAATGAGGGCATTGCTTTCAAATGAGGATTCTAACCCCCTCATGAAATTTTCTTTCAGTCCTCCAATTAGTAGGATTGCAGAGAGACTCTGATATTTGCAGTATTCACATAGGAACTGCACTGGCTGCCTCTACGCTTCTGACCTAAGTTCAAAGTGCTGGTAATGACATTTAAAGCCTTAAATGGCTTGGGACTTTGATACTAAGGGAGCATCTCTCCATATATGTGCCTGCCCAAAGTTTAAGGTCCGTTGACGGGGTCTTCCTCTGTGTCCCATCGGTCAGAGAAATATGCTGTGCAAGGACATGCCTTCTCTGCTGTGGAACACCCTCCCCTTGGAGGCCTCACTGGTGCCAACATTATATATAGTAGATTTCATAGAATCATAGAATCATAGAAATGTAGAGTTGGAAGAGACCACAGGGGCCATCCAGTCCAACCCCCTGCCATGCAGGAACGCCCTCAAAGCACTCCTGACAGATGGCCATCCAGCCTCTGCTTAAAAACCTCCAAGGAAGGAGACTGCACTACACTTCGAGGCAGCACATTCCACTGCCGGGCAGCCCTGACTGTCAGGAAGTTCTGCTATAATTCATTTGGGTAAATTATGCTGTAATTCATTTGGGTAAATTAAATGTGGCTGATTAGCAGTCCAGAGGTCAAGGGTCAAGGTATCAGGTCAAAGCTGGGGAACCAAAACCTTATACGAGGTGGGCAGAAGAGTAGTCCTAGATTCAAGAACAGAGCTGAGTCTCTGAGCTGGCTTGAATGTTTCTCACAGAGTGGGTAATTGACGTTGCTTCCAGCTACCATACAACATTTGCTGCCTGACTTATCTAGGGAGATTGATGCAAACAACTGGGGTAGCACCAACTGAGTTGCACTTATATTAAGCCTCTCTCCAAACACTCCAATACTGCCAGGCTTTCCGAGGGAGGAACAGCATGTTGCTGTTGTTTGGGCACCAAGTCAAAACATGGTTGTTCGTGAAAGCTTTTGAGGCCTAACAGATAGTACTAAAACCTTTTCACATATATAGATTTGATTTGTTTCAGATTATTTTAACTCTTTTCCTCCTTTAAATATTAACTGTTAAATTGTTTAATATCTTTATACTCTTTTAAATTCTTTTAGTATTTATACTATTCAAAGGTGTTATTTAGCATTTATTAGCATTGGACGGTGCAGACCTGAGAATGGGCTGGCACGCTTATATTTGCTACAACAAAACTAAGGTGCATAGAGATTTTTCCCATCACTATATCAGGAAATCACTGCTAAAAATTTGGAGTAACTATAAAAAGACAACTATTAGACAAATACCAACTTGGATTTCCCCTCAAGAAGCTTTTTATGGCAGATGGAAATTACCCTGGATTGGTTAAGATACAAGGACATAATTGATAAATCTTCTCCAGGACTGCCTAAAATTAAAACTAGAGAGAAGTTAAAAGAAGAAGATATTGTACTTAATTGGTTTCCGTACCGACAACTAGTGGAAAGATTCTGTATAGACTTAAAACTACAAGGTTTTGATACAAAAGAAAAAGATGTCGTGATAAAACTCATGTTCGAAAACCCACCACACTTGCTGGCCAAAATATATAAGAACTATTGAAGCAAGAGAGGGAAGACAAAACAATTAAAGCAACAATGATTACTTGGGCCCAAAATATCAGACATACAATACAATTGGAGTACTGGGAATGTAGTTGGAAAATCACACAGAAATTCACAATTGCCCAGAACCTAAAGGAAAATTATTTACCACTCATGTTGGACCTGTAACAAGGCTAAAAAGTTCTGGGTTGACATACATAAAACAATAAGTAAGATCCTACAAATTGAATTCAATAAATCTCCTGGAATTTACTTATTGAATATGCTCCATATGATTGATCAGAACGCACTAAAAAATATTGGAGGATCTTACTTTATATGATAACAACAGCAAGAATTGAATACACTAAACTTTAGAAAAATGAAGAGATCCCCAACGTGGATTAGTGGCTATGCACTCTGTCAGAAACAAAAAATGCCAACATATTAACTCAGAGACTTAAAGGCTGGACTGATGAAGAAATTGATAAAGAATGGGACCCTTTGAAACAATTCCTTCAAAATTGGAAAACACAAAATTAGTTAATAAACAGTTCTTGTTAATTTTGTAAAGGTAAACTATTATGAAAACGGGATAACAAACCTATGAATCATATATGCTAAAGAGGTAAAAATATCTATGTGACTTTGTGAAATTGGAAAAGTGTCTTAGATTTGACAAATGAGATAAAGGTGTCAGATCAGACTGTAATCTATACGCTAGATAGATCAGAATTTACAGGAACAAATAAGTCAATTGAACTTATTTTTGTGTAGTATGGTCAGAATTTAAAACATTAAGAGTATTCAGTTCTCGTAAGGATTGGAAGAAGAATTATATGAAACTTCAATGAGCTACAAAATATTGAGAAAAAAAATCGATGCTGTATTGAATGTCTTTTATATATGTTTATATTCTAATAAAATGTGTGTGTGTGTGTGTGTGTGTGTGTGTGTGTGTGTATATACGGTGTCAGTCTGGTTTAACAGTAAGCTACCCTGAGAGCTTTGGATCAGAGGTGTATCTAGGGTGGGGCAACTGAGACGTGTGTCCTGGGCACCAATTCCAGGGGCCTCAAAAAAGCCGAACCCCCCGCCCTTTCACCCGGGCCTTGCCTGGTGCTGCCTCCCAACCCCACCAGGGTCGTTTCTGGCCCAGTGCAGAGGAAGTGGCAGCAGCAGCAGCAGCCCTCCTTCCCAGGTCGGGCCTGCCATCACCCCTCGCCCCCACCAGAGTCGTTCCCGGCCCAGTGTGGAGGCAGCAGCGGCAGCAGTAATATTCATGCAGAAAAATAGAAGAAGGAAAAAAAGAAGGGGAAAACTAAAACTAAATTAAAGTGCAATACTAAAACACTAAACTAAAACACTGAAAACTAACTAACTAAAACCCTAAACCCTAACTTACGGAAGCACAAAAGGGTTCTAACTACCAAAGCCAAACTGTAATGAAAAGACAAAAGAAGAAAAAAGAAAAGAAAAAATTATTCTACCATTTAGATCCAACTAAATAATTGTACTAGAAATACTTGCAACCATAGCCCAACGCTAGCCATAGCATTGTTAGATTTCTTAGAATCACAGAGTTGGAAGAGACCACAGGGGCCATCCAGTCCAACCCTCTGCTATGCAGGAACAGACATCAAAGCACTCCCAACAGATGGCCATCCAGCCTCTGCTTAAAAACCTCCAAAGAAGGAGACTCCACTACACTCCGAGGCAGCAGATTCCATTGCCGGACAGCACTGACCGTCAGGAAGTTCTTCCTGAGGTTCAGGTAGAATCTCTCTTTTGCTGCAGCTTCAATCCATTCCTGCAGGTTCAATCCATTGCTCCTTGTCCTAGTCTCTTATTGCTCAAAAAGTTCATACACAGATTATTGCAACTTCTTCTGCTCAAGAAGTTCATACACAGATTCCAATTGTTCAAAAAAAAAAAAATCTTCAGTTGGCTTATCCTTTAAAACCCACCTTACAGAGGGTCAGAATTCTATTTGGGTGACAATGCCCTCATTCCCCTCACCCCTGTACCTATACCTGTGCGATTGCTCTAGCAAGTGATTTGCGAATGAGAGACCACTATATCAAGCAGCAAATGAGTAGGTGGAACTCAACAAGAAAGGAACATCAGATGTTTTCCTATCTATTTGGAAAAATTTCCTCAATCTTTATGAAGACTGAGATCATGATGCAATGGTATCCTGACAGAGTATGAAACCGTACTTCTGCTAGGCTTCAACTTCTACCCCTAGGAAGACAGCTTGACAGTGCTGGGGTATGCTCCCATAGTCAATCAGTGGCATGGGTGGGAAGACGTGAGATGTATCCAGTTGCAGTTGTGCACCCAATAGAAAGGAATAACTCTTGGCCTACAGGATGTCCAGTCAATATTTTAGATGCTTCCCAACATACACTTGGAGGCTGGTGAAGGTGATAGCTGTTCCTTCTTTCCTGGTTCCAAAACTACAGCTGGATGCTGCCCAGGTGCCCTTGTTCTCTCCTGCTATTAACTACCCATGGGAGCATGCCCTAGTGCTATCAAGTTTCATGGTGTATTGGGGGTGGTGATGCATAAGGAGTTACTCAATGTGTCCTTCCACAATGTCTCGAAAAGTACATATACTTGCCACCTACAGGATGTTGCCATACCCTACCACCCTTCCTGTGAGTTATGTGATGTTCGTAACGTGAATTTATTAATGACTAGAGAGCATGATCGAGGTCACACATTTCTGGATCAAGCTGACCTGAGGCATGTTTAGAGTCATAGATCCAAAGAGGATTAGGTGGAAAAACCTAATGCCAATGGGCTTGTGCTAATCTTTTCACCACTTTGGGCTCTTTGCATTCCCAAATGAAAGACAAACTGCCCAGACTGGTGAGCAATCAGAGACCATCCTTCACCATACCCTGCAAAGTTCTTTCTTATACACTCTTCCTGACTAAAGAGATTTTCCCATCAATGTTTTGTCACTCTGGAGTCAAGCAATCAGCCCATTCCAGACCCCTTTGTCAATCTTGTGGGGAAAAACCATTACAGTTTTGTCAACACACTCCTAGCTTTGACTTCAGCCAATTGTAGTACTTAGGATATAGTATGTAGTGTCTCAGACTGCCATTCCCCCATGCTACCTTCAGACACTGTCTGAATCTCTCTGCTTCAGAACTGGTAACTATCACCCTTTCCACCTAATCTCTCTCTATCCAGCCTTTCTTGCCTCACTTTCCAAAAGGCTTGTATGGTTCTTAAGAGTGTCTAATTTCTCATATGTTTGTCAATTCAAACAAAATACTTTGTTAACTTTAACTGGAGTCCTCTCTACAGTTAGTACTAGTATGATCCTGCTGTTACCCTCCTCTCGCAGCCTCCCTTGAGTTATATTTCCCCCCAGTTCTAAGGAGATGCTGGCATTGCAGGTGGACCCCAATGTCCTCCACTTCTTAGGGTAACACCCTTAGGTGTGTCACACACTCTCAGCCCCCAGAAAACCCTGTGATAGGGTCACCATAGGTCAGAGATTACTTTAAGGCACAGAACAACTGGCAAAATGCATGAGAACATATTTTTAAAAATGATAAGTGTAATGAAGACCATTTCCACTAACAGGGAGATCAGTCACTCAGTATTGGGAGGGCTTTGTAACTTGTCAAGAGACTTATTTGTTTCCACCCCAACACAATAATTACCTTGCATTTTCTTTATTATCCACATAAATAGCCATTGCAATTACCATGTTTCTCAGTGATGAGCAATGTGCTTCTTCCTATTAACTTCGTTAGTTCGCATGACAAAAAAAAAAGAAGAAGAAAAAGGATAACACATTAATGTGTATTATAGCAAGTGAGCCAGGCGGTTATCAGCAGGGGGTCTTAATGGAAAGGTATTTTATTTATGTACTTAGCCTGTCAAATTAATTCCAACAAACCTTGAAGGCTTTTCTTCCTCCCCTTCTTCTTCTCCTCCTCCTCCTCCTCCTTTTTCTTCTTTCTGTGTGTGTGTGTGTGTGTGTGTGTGTATACTATGCCATTGCTAGAATCTTAAGACGCCTGTTCAGAGGAACAGAGTCTGCTGCAGGTGACTAGAGTGCAACTTAAATAACATCAAATTATGTTATGTTGATAGGTCATTAAGAAAGTGAGGCTGGGATATGCGGTACAATTACTGTGCTCCACAGATGTTCGTATTAGAGAAGCTTCACTTTGCATACATTGAGAAACAAACAGGTATCACCTCGCCTTGTACAACCCCAAGCAATGAGGTAAATATGCAACTGCTGAGTGAGAAGGAAGTCCAGGGTATAGACGACATCATTTGGAGGATGCTCAAAAATTGTTTATTTGTGTTCCAAGAACTTTCCAGTTGTTCTGGCAGCTTTTTGGTCTCTGTATTTTTTCCCCCGACAATCCCCACGGAGGAGTGAATAGCAAGTGAGATGGGTTACACAAACAAGCCATGATGGAGAATTAAGCAAACTCCATATACCTCATCCTTTAAAAATGTGTACAAGCCTGTAACAAAATCTGAGACAACATTCCTCCTGGTAATTAATGTTTCCACTGCTTGCTGCAGAAACGGCATCACTGTGAAGAATTCAGGAAAAGTAATCAGCAGCACAATTAAGCAATCTACTATAATGACAGAACACAACATTAGTGCCGACTAATCAGAAACATATTTATTTTTTCCCTTGATTTTTTTTAAAAATCCAAATACCCAATTACTTGCTTTGGCAGTCTACGAATTGAAATGACCCCTGGTTTATTATTTTTTAAAAAAATCTATAGAAAAATGTTGATGTTTTATTTCACTGAATATAGCAAAATTAACGCTTGCTACTTAGAACAGCTTTCCTTTTTGTCGTAAGTATTTTGTAGTCCTGGAGCTCTGATTAGGTAACCAAACATCAGTTTCTTCCATGTAGTATTTTGCGTTTCAGTGCTAAATAGGATTTTCGATGGAAGTTACAGTTAGACAAAATCTACTCCAAGAAGGAAGTAGTTCAAGAAAGAAGGGTTCCACAGATTTGAGGTGTGTGAGCTGGGTTTTATGGTGCTAAGGAAAGCAGAGTTCAGTGGTTTGCCACAGACCCAACTCCCATCTTTTTTCCAAATACCAGTAACTATACCCTCCAACATTTCACAGATGAAAAATGGGACATGTGTCACTAAGTAACATCAGAGTGCAGTAAAGGCAAAAGTTATGAATGAGAAAGAACAAGTTTGGACATTCTGCAGCAGTTTGCTTCTGCCCAAACCTACTGGGAAGGGCAAGATTCTGCCCCCTCTTCTTGTCTACCCCCTGGTAAGTTGAGCGCAAACGACTTCTGCATATTTAATTTTGTATAAACTGAAGTAAGCCAAGAACAAAGAGGGAAACAGGGAGGAAGAGAGAGAAACTGGGATATTTTAAAAACAGCTGAAAAACGGGGACAGCAGAGGATTACTCAGGACTGACCCTACCAAATGAGAGCAGTTGGGGAGTATGCAATGTACTGCTGTTGTTGAAAGAGAGGGAGACAGAATGATGTGGATCAACAAAGCTGCCTGTGTATCTTGACCACTGCATCAGTGCTGGGTTATCCTATTTTATTTTCATAATAGCTCTGCAAAGCCACTTATTAATTTGTCCAGTGAGCTACATGGCTGAGACCAATGTCACTAGTTCAGTTCCACATTTCTACAACATTTGAATGTCTGTCTGTCCATCCATCTCCCTCCCTCCCTCCTTCTGTACACACACTCATATGTTAGGTTTCCCCCTACTTCCCAGTTAGTGCCATGGTAGCAAAATAGTCCCCACCACAGGTTCATGTGAAATGGGTGGAGTGGGAGAACTTGTAGGTCTCTTTTACTTTCTACTGTGACAAAGTAAGCTGTGCTAACAGACCAGTCTTCAGATATGTTGCTCCTCTAGGAAGCAAATGCTTAATAGAGAATGACTTTCCAACTGCTACACCAACACAACATCAGAAACAACGAGCTGATGCCAGCATGGCAGGCTACTATGCTGCTGCAAATGGTTAGGATCAGATTGACAGAATCCAGCTTGAAGCTCAAGTTATTGTTGCTATCATGAAAGCACCAGCTTGGCATCCTAGTTCAAACTGCACTGCAAAGCTAAAGCCAGCAATTCTCTGATCACTGGAACCAACGGGATGCTCCAGAATAATTGTTATAAGAATCACAGCCAAAACGTACTCCATGGGGGTGTGCCTGGATTAGCGATATAATTTTGAACCTTATTTCAATCAGTATTGTACTCGAGTAAAGCAGAAAATGCACCATTATTTGTTTTTTTACCTAAGATTTCTATTGCTTTCTGTATTACTGAATTAAAAGGGAGCAAATTTAATGGCTACACCCACTACATGTACAGTCTTCTTCTGTGATAACTATGGCATATCACCCAAATCTGGGTATCAAATAGAGTGGCAATTTTATAAGAACGCGCAGATGTGCCATCCTGCCAAACAAACGTACATCTCTCAGGAAAGCATGAAAGACTTCCAAGAACTCGTAAGAGTCACTTCACGGTACAGTATCAGTGGAGAGGGTTAACGCATTCAGCAGAAATGCAGACATTGCAAGTGCTAATATACTGCCTGATATGTATTTTAACATTATATTATAGTAAAACTCAGTAAGAGTATAGAGGGTAGAAGGTGAGGATTGAAGTTACTGCTGGGAACTTGCTTTTTGTTCAGCGTAAGTGCTGTACATCTCAGCAGTTGGGAAAAGCTTCTCAGCAAGATGATATTGTTACATCAGAACCACAGTGGGTTGAACACAATTCTCAATTTGCAGGCAAATGGATGTATTGTGTTGAGGCTTAGCAGTAGGAGACTGCAGAAGTATAAATTACAATCCAGCAGTATTCTCTTACCTAGATTTGTGGCTAAGCATAAGGACCTTCACCTGTGGAAGGAAGGAAGGGAGGGAGGGAGGCAGACAGACAGACAGAAAGGTTGGCTGACTGGCTGAATATAGGGTTTTAGCTGCATCCAAAATAATTGAATGATAGTTAAATATTTGAATAATCGTGTCTGAGGATTAGTACACCAACATTAGTGTACAGCCTCCACTGTTACTAAAGTAGGACCACTGTATCTGTAAGGGATTGGTTCCAGGTCTCCCCGCAGATACTGAAATCTGCAGATAGTAGGGAACGCCCTGTCCAGCCACCCACCCTGGCCTGATCATGGTGGCGGCAGGCAGGAAAAGAGCAGATCAGGTCCGGTGCGGGTGATGGGAGTTGGCAAGGAGGGGTGATGGGAGTTGGAGAGGAGCATGATCCTTCACTCCCCGCTCTTTCCCACCAGCCGCTGCTGGTATCAGGGCCAGGGCGGGTGATGGGAGTGTCCACCCTGGGCTCTGGGCCCAGTTATCCGTGGTTGGCCCAATGGTGATCAACCACAGATAACTGAATCAGTGGATAACGAATTTGCGGATACGGGGATCCTACTGTACCATTTTCAGCACTACATTTGCTCAGAGACAGGAAAGCATACTTTTTGGACTACAACTCCTAGAATACCCCAGGATGTTGAATGGTCAAAAAGTAATGTTTCCAAACTTTGTGCTGGGTGCTATACAAATCATCAAAATGGCAGGGGCTCTGATCTGTGGGTTTACAATTCAAGCAGGATAAAGAAGTCAGCAATGAAAAGAAGGGCTAGAGGTCTAGAACTACCAGCTTTCACTGGAGAAAGAATAAGGGAAAGTCCATTGAACTTCTTATGTTAATATTTCAAATATGTTGTTGTGTGCCTTCAAGCTGTTTTCAACTTATGGTGACCCTAACGCAACCCTACCATGGAGTTTTCTTGGCAAGATTTGTTCAGAGTGGGTTGCCTTTGCCTTCCTCTGAGGTTGAGAGAATGTGATGCGCCCAAGGTCACCCACTGAGTTTCCATGGCTGAGCGGGCATTTAAACCCTGGTCTCAAGAGATGTAGCCCATCACTCAAACCTCTATATCACACTGGCTCTCGTTTCAACTGTCTATATTTATCAAGCAGTATATTCACTGGACAAGTCGCCCATGACACTGAGGCCAGACATGTATGTAGCTACTTACGTGGTTTTCTCAGAGCAGCTAATGTTGCTCCCATTTTAGCTTGAGTTCCAATTTGAGGAGAAAGACAGGAGAGAAATAATAGTAGTAGTAGTAGTAGTAGTAGTAATAATAATAATAATAATAATAATAATAATAGTAATAATAGATGATGATAAATTACAACTTTGTAAAATGAAAGAGATATGCCAGTCAAAAGTTGTGTGGACCAATGTTTCACAAGCTACCTGAGGTGAAGACCAGCAATTTTTTCCCCACATGTGCTAGGGATTCATATTATATTTGTGTCCATTGACTGCAACTGTTTCATTCTTTTCCGGCAACTTGCCACAGACCAACTAGCACTGCTGTAGAATAGTCCCTACTGGACACTCAATTGCTGCGTTGACTGAAGAGAAACATTAAGAACACACAGGTAACGTCCATATTTTGATTCTTGGTGAACCAAGAGAGAGTGATGGGAATTGTGATCACTAAATCACAATCAGTGGCCACTAGTGGCTTTTGTTTCACTGAGATGGCGAATCCACTGTGTGTGTTAATTTAACAGTAAAGAAGCTATTTTAAAACTCATTCCCAAAATAAGTCCATGACCTTTAAAGCTTAGACTGAAATCCAGAGTGGATTCAGTCTTCTACTGATATGGGAACCAACTGCCATCACTCTACACGGTCCTCTCTCAACATGTTATATTACCTGTCACTTTAAATGATAAACATCTCTGCCTTGCAAGGTTAACAAAAATAAGCTAGCACTGTACACATGGCATATACTTTCATGGGTGGACTACCCATAAAGCCAAGTCCCTCCCACACCCTTCTGTCATTTTACTCAGTGAGATCAGCAGGTATAACTCTAACATTCACCTCTAGTCATTTTACCCACTAGCAGTTTTACATCCTTAGTCTCACTTATTCAGAAACAAGTAAGGTACAGTTTACCTCTTGGGCCAAATTCCAAAGCAGGACTCATAATGACCGCCATTCTGAGCTCCTTGGGCTAGATCTTTCTGTGCTTCATGGTGCCACTTCACTGTGAATTGAGATAATCACTTTACTAAGATTACTGAAAAGTAATCTCCTTCAATTAACAGTCCCAAATGCAGCAGAAGCATTTGATAAGATTCCAGCTTTCATCCTGAAACTCTTGTGCCATTCAAGGGGAAAACAAGGATTGTTTTGGCTGTCTTTTTAATTTCAGCAGAATGGAAGTATTGAATAAGAGACTAAGAGTTTGGGGAAGTACCCTTCTGGACTATAACTTGCAGAATCAGTCGCGTAGGGACAGGGGGAAGGATGGGGCAGTTCACTCCAGGCAGCAATGTTTTGGGGGCATCTCGACTTGTAGCCACACTCCTGTGTGCCATGGCCATGCCCCTGTGCGCTGCAGCCACACACCCACATGCCGTGGCCATGCCCCCTCCAGCCCCCCCTTCACTCACTCCAAGCTCCATCACTGTGAAGAATCCCTCAGCCAGCACAGACACTAGCCACACTGGCTGGGGATTCTTGGAGTTTTTGCTCTTTGGAATTTGGTACCACAGCCCAAAAAACTACAGCCAAGCTGTAGTATAGCTATAGTACCACAGCTGCATTCCATCTCCTTATCCAATCCACTTACAAGCCCACCAGATGGACTGAGCAATGGAGTCCTGTGGCACTGGTGAGTGGGGTGCTGAAGGATGATGTGACCAGCCACTTCCCACCAGTGACCAACAGTGCAATAAAGACAAGGCCCTACAGAAGTTCCTCCATCTGCTTCTCACATACTTGCTTGCTGGTGGGAGCATGCTTGTTACTTTATCTTTCAGCACCTTGCTTACCAGCGCTGCAGAACTCCAATGTCCAGTGCAGTTGGATGGCTTTTAGAGTGGGCTTCAGGTGCCTTTATGGTCATGGCAACAGTACCACAACCATAAATGTGTATTCAAAACAGTTACATGGTAGTGAATCTAACTTGTGACATTCTAACTGACTAATAGGATGCCAAACAACATTTCTAAATTGTGATTTAGTGTAAAGGTCAGTTTGAAGCTGTAGTCCAGGAAAGTAACTTTCCCAAATTCTGATCAGGTGCTTTTGTGTTTGACCTATGCAGATGCCTTTCCTTCTAACTCTCTAGTTTGAGGAAACTAACCAATATAAAGTCTCAAAATTACTGGCAGAAAGGACCACGCAAACTTACTGACTGACATGAAATTTTACAGAATTCTCTCTTGGCAGGTCCATTTTATCTTGATAGAATGTAACGAAAGCTTCTGTTTAAAAAACACATCCAGCTTGATTCCAGGGCAAAAAAATATTTTTATTAGTGTCCTAATAACAATACATTCTAAGAAAAAATAGGACGAACAAAGGAAACAAAGCTTATACAATGACTGTTGTTCATAAAAGAGAAACATTGCTCACATGAAGGCAAAATACTCAAGTCAGACAGAAGTCCAGTCTATTAGAATAAAAAAAATCCCATGGTTAAAAATAATGGACAAAATTTGAAGATATATATGACATTATTTGGGCTTGGTGAAAATGTAATTTCATTTATTTGTTATTTCATTTAATCATTAAAATTTATGCTCTACTTCTCAACTTCACATGAGGCCCCAAATCCAGCTCACAACATACATTAGAACAATGCGCAATCCATGTATCAATCAAACCTCCCCCATCCCATAAAAACAAGGTTAGAAGTAGAAGCCAGCTATTAAAATTACTGAAGGATAAGGAGAACCAAAATCAACCAAAGGCTTGATCAAACACAAAGTACTTGGGCAGCACACTGAATTACTTGCAAAAAAAGAGGCCAGTCAGTTAGTGCTCCCTGACTAGGAAATAAAAGAAGTTGAGAGCAACATCTGAAAAGGCACTGCCCCATGTCTGAACTAATTATACAAAGGGTCTCTGATTACATTTGCAGTAGCCAGACAGGTCTACGTGAGAACAGAGGGTCCCTTAATATCCTGATCCCAACCATTTGGGGATGGAGCGGACAACTTTAAAGGTCCAGGGTCCAATTCTTCCTCTTGACTAACTGCAGGCTGCATCTCTCTAAAAATGTGATTCTCATGTGTGTGTGTGTGTGTGCACGCGCCTTCAAAGTAACCTGTTGAATTATGGTGACCCATGAATTTAACAGGGTTTTCTTAGGCAAAGAATATTCATAGCTGGCTTTGCCAGTTTCTTCCTCTGAAATAAAGGCTACAGCACTTGGTATTAATGGGTTGTCTCCCATAAAAGTACTAACCACAGCTGACCTTGCTTAGCTTCCAAGACCAGATAGAATCTGGTATCGTTGTGGTATACCTCCACCCCCAGATCTATACGGACTAGAATAGTGGTTGTCAACCAGTGATCTGTGGACCACTGATGGTCCATAAGAAAATGTTGGTGGTCTGTGGAGAAATTTGGACATTATTTGATTTCCAACTTCCAGTTCAGATATGAGAGCTGGAGACGTGGTCCTCAGTGTGCTCCACTGAAGACTGCTGCTACTGTGGGTTGCTGATACTGGGGGACCCCCATGCCAGCTTGCCATGTACCCCTAAACTAAAGGGGTCTTGCCAGAGGTGGATTTGCAATCAGGAGCGAAGACAGGACCTGTACAGTGAACCAGGAGGAGGTAGCCAAAGGGTCTCTCAAGAGGCTATCGCCACCATTTTCATCTTACCTGCAGCAGGTTAGAGGAGATAGGAGGGATTATCTCTGTCTCCATACACCTGGCCACCGAATTTATTCAGGCCAATTACACACACACACAATTGCTTATTTTTTCATTACATGATAGAGCTGGAATACCTGTGTTGGCGACAATAAGACCTTCTAGTTCGGACTTTGAATTAACTTTCCACAGAGGACCTCTGCGAGTCCAGGAGGATTTCCTGCCCTTCCTTCACGCTTCTTTGGAACGGTCTATTTGTTGCTCTAAGAAGAAAAAGAAGCCCAGCACAAGGGATTTAACAACAATTTTGTTAGTTTTGTTTGTTTCTGTGCCTAATTCCTGGTGTTTCCCTCTTCATTTGCTAAGACACAGCTGAAGACAATCCTTCGTTTCTGTTTTCCTTCTGCTCTAAACTCAAAATGAACTAACAGCCCAGAAGTACTGAGTTTATATTTTCAGCAAGATCCATTTTGCAAAATTGATTTTTTCCTCTTTTTTTGAATTTTGGAGACCCCACGTGTGTGAAAATTGATGATGAGAAAGACTCTCCCAATCTATGAAGATTTGACTGCTTGAGATGCTGCATTTTGTTGATTTATCCTCTGCTCCCTCCCTCCTTTCCAACTTGAGTGTGATTCTCCTGTCATCTTTGCCCAGGTTTGTTAGAGGGTATTGTGTGTGAGCTCTATGACTGCAACTGTTACTGTTCTAACTTAGACCCATACTGTTAGACATTTGACGGCTATTATCTGTTTACCCTCCCAAACCACAACCAACTCCAACACAAAGAGAAAAGAACAACTCAGTGAGAAGAAGTGAGAGCAACTGTGAGAAAACAATGGTAAAGGAGAAAGAGACAATGAGAGAGGGAGAAGGGTGGAGAGTGGAGAGAGGTCTGGAAGGGGCAATGAAAGATAACAAAATTTGTTTACTGAATCTGCTTAATGAATTTATTTGATGAATTTATTGAATCAATTTCTGTAGATTGGGAAACCAAAAGTTAGTGTATGAATTCTGTAACACCCACAGTGCAGAAGCACTAAATATATTATTGGGATAGATATTTTGAATGAAAGACACAGTGGCTAATGAACAAACTGATACTTTGATTTATCTTTATAGTACCCACCTGATGAACTAAGGCATCTGTAAATATCAGAATATGAATCAATTGGTATTTTGATTTATCTCCATAATATCTACTGGATGATTTAAGTTGCTTGTAAATAATAATTTTGCTATAATTAAACAAGTGCATTTCATATTAGTAAGATGGAACTTTTATTATCATTATTTTGTAGATGTTTGTACCTTTTTTAAAAAAATTAACGTTAGTGGTCCATGGGATTCAAAATTATGAGTTTAGAGGTCCGTGAGGTCCGAAAGGTTGGCACCCACTGGACTAGATCAGTTTTGATGGTGAATGAAATAGTCAAAATCTTGCCTCCGCAGGCACTATAGCTTTATAGCGTGGACATACACATGGGAATCACATTTTTAGAGGGATGCAGCCTGCAGCTGGTCAGGAGGATCCAATTCCTTAGGAATTGGATGAGGAATAGTAAATCACCTTTTTGAGTTTTTTTTTTTTCCTGAAGAGGGTGTTGACCACAGTGAATCCAGGGACTTAAAAAATGGACAGGGTATATTGTTTTCATCCCTGGTATAGGCTCTTATAGTTTTTGTAGCTAACATTAACTGCCTTGGGTCCCATCCCAGGAGAAAGGCGGGCTACAAATATAATAAATAAATAAAGACATCTATCTTCAATGGAGACATTGTTCCAAAATCAAACGTATGCTAGATGGAACCTAGTATCTTTCTCACTGTTTCTCTCTCTCTCTCTCTGTATACATGTGAGCCTGAAAGTGCCTGAAATTGAAACTGTATTAACCCAAATCGATGGATTGACTTTATGCCTGGTAGTACAAGGCACAAAGTAGCACCCTGGCTATTTTGGTTGAAATGAGCCAGAGCAGAGCAAAGCAAGCAAGCAAGCAAGCAAGCAAGCAAGCAAGCAAGCAGAGCTCCCGCCAACCTACAGGCCAATTGCACTTTTTTTATCCAAAAACTGAGAAAAAACAACAGCACTATAGTTGTAGACAGATTAGACAGATGAATTGTGACAATGTTGTTGTGTGTCTTCTAGTTGTTTCCAACTTATGATGATCCTAAGGTGAACCCATCACAGGTTTTTCTTAGCATGATTTGCTCAGAGATGGTTTGCCTTTGCCTTCCACTGAGGCTGAGAGTGTGTGACATACTCAAGGTCTTCCACTGGGTTTCCATAGCTGAATGGGGATTCAAACCCTGGCCTCCAGACTCATAGTCCAATGCTCAAACCACAACACAACACTGGCCTCCCATACTGGTGATAACAGCCACTCCTATAATAGCAACAGGGCAGGGGTCAAGTAGGAGGAAACAACCTGTGCACATCTTACATTCAGTGGGGGGAGGAGTTTGCAGAAATGTTAATCTCCATATATATCTCAGCAAGATGTATCTCTTCAAGGAGGAAAACTCTATACCATACAAATAGATGCATTATTTTGATACCAATATCCTGCCAGTGGTCTCTGGGATTGTGATTTCTGAAACCACCACCAGCTTTAATGACACTATTCTCTGACAAAACCAGGAAGAAAGTATTGTGCTCTCATACTGCTTGTGGGCCTCTCATAGACATCTCATCAACTGGTGTCAGAAATAAAGTGTTGGGCTAGACCAGCAATTTCCAAATTCTGGTCTTCCACGTCTTTGGACTTCAACTCCCAGATGTCCCTGCTGCCTTGGGTAATGATCAATGATTCTGGGAGCTGAAGTTCAAAACACCTAGAAGACCAGAGTCTGACAAACACTAGGCTAGATGAAACTCAGAGCTTTCCAAACTGTGTGTTGCAAGATGTTAGTGTGTTGCCTGCAGTGTGTAGGCATGTCATGTGAACGTAACAGGTGAAGGGGCTGCCTCTCCTGCTGCTGCTGCCCTGGGCTGAGGAAGACCCTGGTGTGGACAGTGGCAACCCAGGCCCGTGTGGAGGGGCTGCCTCCACTTACTGAATTACTGTGTCATGAAATGATGCATGTCTAAAAAGTGTGTCACCAACATGAAAAGTTTGGAAAACTCTGCTTTAGCTGATCTAGAAGAGCTCTTTGCATATTCTTCACAATGCTCAAAACACATTCATGTGCTCCTCTTCGTTTTTCTGTTGGAACTGTACAGAATAGGAGACGTAGACTGAATTAGATTAGTAAATAAATGAAATTCAGATCTCTATTTACTCAATGTAGTAGTGACTCTGGTAGGTAGAATCCAGGAGCATTCTCTGAGGGAGGTCTCCTCACTCCAGCCACTTAGAAGACAAGTGTAGCTGTCTTGTATCCTCCTCCTCATCAGTTTCCATGGGAAGAAAAAAGATGGCGGAAGTGGGGATGGGTGGGAGTAAGGTTGGCAAGTGCAGGATCAAAACATCTGGAGCCCCTGTAACACTCAATGGTCAAGATCCTATGCTGCTTCCATGTAGTATAAATACCCATCAGCAGAGAGTTATGCTCTGCAACCCACATACTGAATATCAATGTAACATGAAAGTACATGGTCAGTGGTCACAATCCATTGTGCAAAAATAATGCATACAGACAATGCACATTCACAATACCCTGTGTGCTTTAATGTGCCATATGTAAATCATTCCATGTGTGCAATCATCCCATCCCACTTATGTCACTGGTATCTGGATATAACCACTGTGCATCGTCCAAAAAGAATCATTCTGTATACATAGAGCAAATTATATCTGCCTATGTCATTAGCAGGATGCCAGAAAAATGAGATGATGGAGTCTCTCTAATAGCTTAGTCTAGAAGACACTTTTGCTTTGTACAAAAATACATAAAAATCAAGGGCGCCATACATGCACTGCATTTCCATGTTTACTGGATCACATATTTTCATTGACAAAATAAATAAATAAAGGCTACAATATCGCTGTTCTTCAGCTATTGATTTTTATTGCAATTGTTTCCTTCCACTGCAGTTCCAATATTCCAGTAGCCATGTGGTATGAATGGGAATGGTTTTCTTCTTCTCCCCTCCCTATCCCCAAGCAGGGTGAAGTCACTCCACTTCTGGTATCTGGAGAAAGAAGATATCATGGCACACAGGAAGTACATTGATTTCATTGTTTCCTAGTACATAGTTCTTCTTCTTCTTCTTCTTCTTCTTCTCCGAGTTGTTTTGCCGTAATTGTACACTTACACTGCTGTGGCAGTCACCAGCATGCTACAATTATGCAATTTTCAGCAAAATAATAATAATAATAATAATAATAATAATAATAATAATAATAATAATAATAACAACAACAACAACAACAACAACAACAATAATAATATAAACATGTATCAGGAAATGGGAATTGTGCAATTGCGGTATAAAAAAACAAAAAACCAGGAACAACATTGTTTTTACTCTGTTCCTTAGTAAATATTTTTAAAAATTTGTTTTTCCAAAACTGTGCAATTGCACTGCCATGGGGAGGCATCAGCATGCACCGATTACAAAGTTATGGCCAATTTTTTTTTAAAAAAGGTCCTGTGGAACTGAAATTGTACAACTGTGGCAAAAAGAGAGAAAGAGAAGAGAAGAAGAGAAGAGAAAAAATAGCACACATGCACTATGTGGTGTGAACACAAGTAGGAAGGTGAGTCAGCAAGGCTGTTGTGAAGACTGATTATGGGAGGATGTTGTCAAGGATGTTTTCACCTGTGAAGAGATCCATGACTTAAATCCGGGAAGCCAAGTCGAAAGCGTCTGGGTAAGAATTAAGGGAGTGAGAAACAATAGGGATGTGATTGTGGGGGTGACCACACATTCAAAAAGGAGAGATGCAGCAGTAATGGGAGATTTCAACTATCCTGATATTTGTTGGCAGTCAAACTCTGCCAAGACCGCAAAGTCCAATAAGTTCTTCGCTTGCCTTGCAGACAATTTCATGGTCCAGAAGGTGGAAGAGGTGACAAGGGGATCGACTATTTTAGATCTGATCCAGACCAACAGGGATGACCTAGTTGATGAGGTGGAGGTGGTGGGATCCTTAGGGGGGAGTGGCCATGCTCTTTGGGACTTTATCATTCAGTGGGAAGGAGAAGCCAGGTGTAGCCAGACATGTATCCTAAATTTTAAGAAAGCTGATTTCTGTAAACTCAGGGAGTTACTTGCTGAAATCCTGTGGTCAAGAATACTAAAAGAGGAAGCAGTTCATGACAGATGGGAGTTTCTTAAAAGTGCGATACTGAAGACACAATTTAAAACTATGCCGATTAGAAGTTAAAATGGCAGGTGTCTAAAGAAACTGGAATAGCTGACAAAAGAACTCTCAGCTGAGCTAAGTGTTAAAAGAAACATGTACAGGAAATGAAAGAATGGTGAAACCACCAAGGAGGAATTAAAACAAATAGCCAGGAGATGTAGGGAGAAGGTCAGAAAAGCTAAAGCGCAGAATGAACTCAGGCTTCCTAGAGACATTAAAAACAATAAAAAGGGCTTTTTTAGATATGTCTGCAGCAAAAGGAAAAACAAGGAAATGATAGGGTCGCTGCGTGGAGAAGACAGCCAATTACTAAAAGGGAGAAGAGAAAAAGCAGAATTGCTCAACACCTTCTTTGCCTCAGTTTTCCCCCAACAGGATAGAAGTACTCAACCTGGAGGGGGGAGCAGGTGAGGAAGGGGGAGGAAATGCAGCACAAAATAAGCAGAGAAGTCGTACAGGAATATCTGGCTAAACTAGTCTCCAAGGCCAGATGAATTACATCCAAGGATATTAAAAGAACTCGCAGAAGTCATTTCTGAACCACTTGCAATACCTTTTGAGAACTCTTGGAGAACAGGGGAAGCCCCAGCAGACTAGAGGAGGGCAAATGTCGTCCCCATCTTCAAGAAGAAAAAAAGAGGCCCCAAATAATTATCACCCGGTCAGCCTGATATCAATACCAGGAAAGTTCCTAGCGCAGATAATTAAATAATCAGTTTGTAATTACTTAAAAAGCAATGCCATAATCACTAAAAGCCAACATGAATGTCTCAGAAATAAGTCATGCCAGACTAATTTTATCTCTTTTTACGACAGGGTTACAAGCTTGATAGATGAAGGGAATGCTATAGACGTAGCATATCTTGACCTCAGTAAGGCCTTTGACAAAATTCCCCATGACATTCTTGCAAACAAGCTAGTAAAATGTGGGCTGGGCAGGGCTACGGTTAGGAGGATTTGAAATTGGTTGACTGACCGATCCCAAAGGGTGCTCACCAATGGCCGCTTTTCATCCTGGAGAGAAGTGACTAGTGGGGTGCCACAGGGTTCTGTCCTGGGCCCAGTGCTAGTCAACATCTTCATCAATGACTTGGATGAAGGAGTAGAGGGCATGGTGATCCAATCTGCAGATGACACCAAATTGGGTAGGGATCACTAATACCCCAGAGGACGAAATCAAATTTCAAAATGACCTTGAAAGATGGGAGAGCTAGGCCAAAGCTAACAAAATGAATTTCAACGGAGAGAAATGTAAGGTCCCACGCTTAGGCAGAAAAAATGGAATGCACAAATATAGGATGGGGTATACATGGTTGGATAGCAGTACATGTGAAAGGGATCTAGGAGCCTTGATAGATCAGAAGTTGAACATGAGTCAGCAGTGTGATGTGACAGCCAAGAAAGCCAACATGATTCTTGGTTGCATCAATAGGAGTATGGTGTCTAGATCGAGGGAGGTAATGATACCACTCTATTCTGCATTGGTCAGACCTCATCTGGAATACTGTGTCCAGTTCTGGCCACCTCAGTTCAAGGCGGCTATCGACAAGCTGGAACGTGTCCAGAGGAGGGCAAGCAAAATGGTGAAGGGTCTGGAACCCATGCCCCATAAGGAGTGTCTTAGGGAGCTGGGTATGTTCAGTCTACAGAAGAGAAGGTTAAGAGGGACACAATAGCCATATTTTAATATTTGAAGGGATTTCATGTTGAGGAGGGAGTGGGCTTGTTTTCTGCTGCTCCAGAGACTAGGACAATGAGCAACAGATTCAAGCTGCAAGAAAGGAAATTCCACCTGAACCTCAGGAAGAACTTCCTGATGGTCAGAGCTGTCCGGCAGTGGGATATGCTCCCTCGGAGTGTGGTGGAGGGAGGTTTTGAAGCAGAGGCTGGATAGCCATCTGTTGGGAATGCTTTGATGTGTGTTCCTGCATAGCAGGGGATTGGACTGGATCACCCTTGTGGTCTCTTCCAACTCTATGATTCTATGACTGTGCATCCTCAAAGTGAGACGATAGCATTATTGCAGAGAAGGTGTGAGATTGTTTCTATACTGGTATGTTCCCATCTGCTTAAACAATGCACTGGTGTGATAAAGCCCCCCGAGTCCTAGTCCAACACTCAAGAATACTACACTATGCTGGATCTCACATACATTAGAACTGAGAGGCACAAACCATGCAGGTATGTATCTGTGCAGGTGGAAATATAATGGAACTTTTATCTTAACTCCTCCTTCACCCAAAGTATCCTGCACTCCTGAAGATCTGATCTGGAGGCTGGGATGGTAGTGGATGAAAGCTGAAGAAAGGAATTGGCCTACTCACTTTCAGAGGATAGAAGTAGTTCAAGCAGTTGAGAAACTTGATTTCACTGTGTTTGCATCAGAATCACAGTGTGATATTCAATTCATTCCTACCAATAACAGAATGATGTCTGCTAGTGGAACTGGGGAGAGTCCTTGTCCCCCCTGCAGTCTTCCGCACAGCCCCAAAATTTGTTGTAATCTTGAAATTTGGAGTAGGTTTTTTTTTGGGGGGGGAAGAGTGCTATAGTGGGAAGGGAAAGAAGAAGAAGAGTAAATCTTGTTGTTTAACAATCTGTTTGGACTTTCTATCCAGTATCTTTTAAGAATGATCACTGAACACAGTTTAAATCGTACCTGAGCCACTACTTACCTTAAGAGATCTTAACCAAGCCACTGTCCTCTCAGCCTCTCTCCCTACCCCAATCTGCATGCATGTATGGAGATGATAATGGCTTATTTAACTTAACTTTGCTAAGTCTTATAGATATGATGTTCAGAATTTGTGACACTTTACACTACGTAAATTCGTAACAAATTGTGCATAAGAACACTCTAGATGCCTTCAAATTTATATAACGTGTGTTCATCACCACTTTAAACAGCGGTGGGGAACTGTCAGTGGTTAGGGGACTACATTGTTCCCCCAGACCCTTCCAGGCCTGCACTTCTACCAGATCACCAGAAAACTTTTCTTTGTTCCCAAATGCCTAGAGGGTTATAGGGAGCAATTTCACAATCAAAGGACTCTCTTTGGCCTAAAATGGCCCAGAGAGACAAACACGTGGGAAGATTGTACTCCATGTTCCCTAAGCTCCCCCGAGGGGGGCACATATTGCTCACAGACTCCACTTTCCTTGCCCTTGCCTTAAATATACAGATAGGCCACATGATCCTTGGCCTCTCATTGCTTTAACCAGAGAAGCCATGGATCAAGGCAGGTCTGGAAAGATGTCACCACCACTGCCACCAGTTGGAATAGGTATCACTAGGCTACATCAACCATTGGTCTGACCATTGATTCTATAGAGCAGCCATTCTCAACCTTCATCTTCTGGCTGTTGGGACTTCATCTTCCAGAAGCCTCCACTAGCCTGCACAATGAGGATGGATTCTGGCAGCTGAAGCTCCAAATAGCCAGAAGACCAAAGGCTGAGAATAGCTACTATCAAGCAAGAGCAGGCACACTGCAGCCCCAAGCTTGCTTTAGTGGCCCTACAAGGTTCCACTGAACCTCCCTCCAGTGGGCTTTTCCCTGCCTGAGGCTCATTCACACTACACAGTTATAGCATGATTATTTCACTTTAATTGCCATTGTTGCATGCTATGGAATTGTTGGGTCTGTGGTTTAGTGAAGCACCAAAGCACTCTGACTGAGAATTCTAAAAGTCCTCCCTAACCTGCCAATCCCACGATTCCATAGCACGTTGCCATGTCAATTAAACTGGAATAATAGCAGTGTAATTCTGCAGTGTGAATATGCCTCTAGATACCTCCAGGAGCAATAGTATTTGCCTAAAACAGGTTTTTCCTTGCCTCCCTCAAAACTTTTTCTGGATACATGGTTATTCTGGAACTTCTTCACCATTTCTGGGTCTAATGCTCCCTGCAGCAGGTACTAAAGTGGTGCACTTCTACTTTAGAAGGCAGCTTCATGAAAATATATAATTATAGATACATTCTGCAGCCAATTTAGACACTCAAATGCATATTAAGATGTTGCATTTTGAAAAAAAGAGAGGGAGTATGTATCGAAGCTGCAATAATACTTTTAATTTGTTCCGATGATCTAATCAGCAGCAGTTGAAAGATCCCCAGTTAGTCCAAAAGGATTTGAATAAGAACAACCTTCAACCTTCCTATGCCAAAATGATGCAAGGGAATTTTTGTATGTGTAGTGTATTAGTTCTCTTATCATACTTATTTCCCAGAAGACGAGGAGAGGCTGGTGGATTGTTTAGCAAACAAAGGAGTTGTGTTTGTCAAGAAACCAGGGCACTCTGAAATTGCACAAGTGTTTGTTTTTGACTGAGTTTTCCACGTGATCCAGATTCTTGTTAACTACAAAGGCTGTTGACCCATACCCCTTGATTCCTCTGATCTAGAGCATGCTCAGAGATGCAACAGATGATAGTGTAGTTTCCTCTTAACTAAACATGACTACAATTATTCCTTTGTTTCCTTCCCTTCCAGCAAACACCTCTCTCCATAAAACTAGGGTCATATGATGAGCTGTTTATAGGCAGAAGCTGTTTACAGCAAACCTAGGTGGGGCACACAGTGTTATTTGAAAATAGGGAAGGAAGGTGAGTAAAGCACAAAGGAAATTCATCATGCTTATTGAGGATTTGGATCCAGATCTTCCAGATCTACATCAGCCTTATACTTTCTAATCTAGAGATGGGAATTGTGCAGACCTCCAGATCAGTACTTCTCAAGTTATTGGATGCTGGAGAACCAGCAATTTTTTTCCATTGTGTCATATTTGTGACCATTGGATACAACTGCTTTTTTTCATTCCTGGAAATCTGCTAAGGGCTGGTAGGCAATTGCTCAGAGACCAAAATGAGTTCAGGGACCACAACTCTGAGTAGCACTGTTCCAGATGATAGTTGGTCACAATTCCCACCTTCAGCTATGCGAACAAGGGCATTTGGGCCATGTAGTCCAACAATGGCTGGGGGGCTGTACAATTCACTTCCCTGCTCCAAGGAATGAACCCCAGTGGTTTTCACAATCAAGATGGCAGTATATTCTGACAGGCCTTCCCAGACTAGCATTTCCATCGCCTCTCATCTATTGCCTTGCTGCTTTGTTAATAGTAATTGATGGATTGCTAATTGCTGTGTATTTTAAGGGGTTGGTTTAGGTGGGTTGGTGGGTGGGGAGGATTGCATATGTTTTAATGTCTTTTAATGTATCTTAATGTATAATGTATTTTATGTTGTTCGCTACCTCGATCCATGTGGAGAGGCGGGATACAAATACTACTACTACTACTACTACTACTACTACTATTACTATTATTATTATTATTATTATTATTATTATTATTAATCGTCTGGGGAAAAAACTGTCTGAGAAAGCTGAGATAAGGTTTATTTGCTCAGCAATGAGAGGGGAAAAAGGTACAGCCAATCTTATTAAGAGTTATACACTTGCACATTAGTGTTAGTTTAAGTTAAAGCCTCTAAGCAAAAGGACCAAAAATTTAAACAAAACTCTTTAAGTAATCTTTGTTGGAGACATGGAGCTGTCAACACAGGCTAAGCAAACAAAAGCAATTCAAATGAGTGAAAGTAGAATGCTTATTTTTTTAAACAAACTGTCCAAGTGTATTGTAATTTGGCTAATGAAATCTATCTCTCTGTATGTGTGTGCACACCACTGTATGCCATGATTCTGAGAACTCTGTATAACTATTTTTGAGAGATTCACATTCTTAAAAACAAAACAAAATCCACCCAAACACCTGCACCCCCATTCCTGGCAGCTTCCTTTCTCTGATTTGTAGGGAGAGAACCAGTTAGGGATAGACAGCTTCCCACTGCCAGACAACATGATAAACCTAAACAAAGTTCTACAGTTGACCCTCCACATTCATTAGGGTACAATTATCAAAATGTGTGTGTGTGCCTGTGGGAAGAGGGCCAAAGCATGGTGGAGTGAATGAACGCCCAGGGTCCAAACCAGGTCAGGCAAAGGAGAGGGAAAGGGGTAGGTTGGAATGATGACCCTATACTTCCTCTCTTGCCCATCTCCTCCTTTGGGAATACAGGGGCATTGGGAAAGGATTAGTGTTACCGAGAAAACAGGCCATGATCTGTCCTTAGATGGCTAGGCAGAAGCTGATGGAGATGGAGGAGGGCCAGAAGCAGATTTTTAAAGGTCTGCGCAGCCTGATTGGAGCTGCAAAAGGGAAGGTTACTCTTCAAATAAACACTTGAGATGGGGGAGACAGGGGAAAGAGAAACTTGCAAATAATCAAATTTGGGCAAGTCAAACTTCCAAATGTAGGTTAGCTATATTTCTTTTTAATCCTCTCCTGTTGGTAAGCACTTCTAAACAAACTAGGATTCCTACAGAATCCTGGCATGTCACGTTCAGCAAATGCACCCATAGAATACTCCTAAGGTGGTTAAAATTCTATTTCAGGTTGCAAGTGGGAATTCCCTAATTCTAGAACTCTTTTGCATGAGAACTTCCAGGAAATGAAAAATAAAGCACGGAAAGGCCAGCATTCTATTTTTCCTTCCTAATGAATTTAAGTCATATTTGAAGGAAAGGTTGTGTGAAACCTCCACCTGCACACTAAAAATGGTCTAGAGCATTGTTACTACAGGTCTTTATTTGTTAATGAAGCCTAACATGGATGCTGTGGGGAAGAAAGAGAACATGTTCTACTGCTACGAATGCTGATGTTGCCTTCCCCTGATTCCTCCTCTAATACTGCTAGACAAAGCATGGAAAATTTCTGTTACCTTCCCAAATCCTATGGGCTATGCTAGCTAGGGACTTCTGGGAGCTGTGATCCAAAAAAGTAACGTTTCTGAAATTAGCCACTAGATGGACAAAACCAACACAAGAAAAAGCCACATAGACCTGCCAGAATATTGAGATCTTCCGGGGAGGGCTTTTATTTGGACCCACCACTTTAATAGGCACATTTGATGTGGTCTTGGAAGAGAGCCTTCTCAGTGATGATCCCAGGCTGTGGAACTCCCTCCCACATGAGGTTTGGTTGGACCCCTCTCTGTTCTCTTTCTGTTAGCAGGCAAAGACCTCTTCATTTAGGAAGGACATAAGTTCTTATTTGATAGGGGAGTGTTTTCAGTATGGTATGCTGTTCTTTTATCTTTTCAAATTGAGTTTTATTGTTATGTGCTTCAATTGTTTTAACCATGTGTTTTCTAACAGACTGGTTTGTTTGCTTGTTAACATCTGTAAAATAAGATTTTAGCTGAACTTTATTTTAAATTGTTGTAAGACACTTTGGGTTCTGGGCCAGACAAAAAAGTCAGGATATAAAATATATAAATGTTATCTTATTGCCTAAATGTAATTGCTAGTTACAGGCAGAGTAGACTCAATGACTCACACGTGATTTCTGTAACTGTTGAACTACCAGTCAACACTAGAGTCAATGTACCTACTCTTGTGGTGGTGGATGTGTGCCTTCAAGTTGTTTTCAACTTATAGAGACCCTAAGACAAACCTATCTCAGGGTTTTCTGGGGCTGAGTATATGTGACATGCCCACAGTCACCCAAATGGGTTTCTGTAGCCTAGCAGGGAACTGAACACTCATCTCCAGGGTCATACTCCAATATTAAAACCACTGCACCACATTGGCTCTCATACCTACTCTAGTTGTGTCTAATAATTACATTTAGGCCTAAGCATTTTATCAGAAATAAGTAGTTCAAGCACGTACTTCTTAGCACCATAAGGAGCCTAAAGAGTCCAACAGATTTTTTGTACTGTAAGTGCATATGCACACATGGTCTAAAATTGGGGAGATAGGGGAAGTAATATATTCAAAATACTGGGAGGTACAGATTCAAATAGACTTCTACCAATTAATTGATTGACTAGTTTGCAATAAACAATGACCCAATGATCGAAATAAATATTGTGGTGTCCACAAGTGGGATGCTGGGGCCTTTTCATGATTATTACTTTTCTCCAACAAATAACATCACTATTTGTGAAATAATTTTCTACATAATTCTAATAAAATCGTACATGTCTTACATATCAAACTATAACTTTTGTTTTAGTCTGATTTAGTCTGGTTGTGCAGAAGCAAGCCTAGGCCTAGAAAAGATTTTCCTCACAAAAAAAAGTGCAGCTGCAAAACAAAAAGACCATAGATTATCCCTTTCTCAGTGGATACATTTCTCTACCAGCATTTTGTACTATTGTGCTGTTCAAATTTAGGTTACTTGTGAACCTGGATAATTCAAAATGATTTCTTGGGCTTTTTCTGCCTCACAATGTATAAAACAGTCTTGCTGACAGATGAAGAGGATCCTCATAAAACATCTCCTAAAATCAGAAAGGCTCCAAGAAACATGGCTCATAGGATATAGGGGGTGTGGCGCAGCAATGGCTTGAAAAACATTCTGGCTTTAAAAGTATAACACCTATAATTACAAAGGCGTCATCACCTCCATAATTTTTCTTTTTACTAACAAGCTGTAGTCATAACCTGTGTACACCCTTAACCAAAATCTGCCAAGCATTCAATCACCCCTGGGATTTAAGGATAGAAGGGGAAGAAGGTTCTCTCTGTTTGCCATTGTACTTGTAAAAAGACTACAGCAGTAAACAATTCAAGAGCAATTAACAATTGCATAGGAGGCAAGTGATAAATCCCACTGCTGTTATTGTCAGAGGAATTAATCATATTTTATAGAGCTGGCAGGCTGGTTTAAATCAGCATAGCAAAAACAAGATGGCAAGTCTTGTGAACCATAAACATTAGTTTATTCAAGCACTTTGTTGCTTTTTTTTTTACAAAATGCCTGTTGCTTTTTTCCAAAAATAGGCAAAGAATCTCAATGTCTTTGTGTTTGGAATGTACTCTAATCATTTTACTCTATATCCTTTTCTGCCCTCTCTTCTAACTGGAAACAAAGAAGGGCAGAAAGCAACAGAAATACTTGCTTCCGTCCTGCTTCAAATACAACTATAACTTATTTTATTTTGGGTAGATGAACTATATTACGACTGTTATCATCTTGCTGCCGGTTTTCTGAAAATGTATTTCTACTGAGTAATAACATGATATAATGGCAAGACTTACTAGCTGTCATTAAAGATTATTCTCCAAGTACATCTAACCATCTTTCCTCTCGCAAATATTTATTTGCAATGATTTTCCTCTTAATTATTTAAAATATAATGAATTAGGCATAAGTACTTTGCCATTACTGCAATTTAAAGTATAATTGCACATCAGAAGAGTCTTTTCTTTAGAATATACAGTATGTCTGTTTACTTTTTCTACCAAAAGGTGGCGTCATATTCCCATATCCTATCTTCAACATAAAATTCCCTGTTTTAATTTGCCAAAAGAAACTTCTATTTGATTACTGATCAAGAAATTAAAATGTGCTCTATATGAGTGCAACGTGACAGTGTTGAAAATGAACAATATGTTAAGCTGCAGTTAAGTTTCCCACTAATATATACCAAATGGACATGCAAGCCTTTATCATCTCGGTTGAACAGACACTAGTATTAAAAGAAAAACATATTGCAACATTTAAAAGTGGCTTCCCTCTTTCATGGAGTTTCTTGTTCCAAGTCAGAGCGAACTCCAGTAACTAGGCTTTAATACTGTATTCACTTACCGAGTACCAGGTGAGCACCACTGACCTCAGGGAGCTTTACTTCTAAGTAGACATTTTTTAAATGCTATTGCAAATAAGAAGCAATGAAATAACTCCTAAAGATCTGATTTAAATTGAATGTGAGACATTTTGCTCAATGGAAATTTCTAAAGCCATGCAGCTTTTCTCTTCAAAACACACATTTATCTAAGCTATCAGCAGTTCCAAAAACTAAACTGCATGTTGAAATGACTAGAGGAAGATCTAAATTCATCTACCCTTTCAGTCACTTCCTTTGCATAAAATGGGTTGGTTCTAGATTAAAATACATGTAACTGTGCTGGTAGAAGTGGACTTTCCCTTCTCCACAGCAATGCCTCCAGAGTTCTGAAGATGCCACACAGGGATTCAGGGGACTTGATAAGAGGAATCAGCTGTCATGCAGTGCAAAGAGTGATCCTCAAAATCTCACCATCCATGGAAGGCACCTTCTGATGAAAGCTGTTTAGCCCATTTTACTTGATGATTATCAGTCTCACACTGTAAGTTGTGAGAATCTTGAAATTAAGGCAAAAGGTCCATCTTCAAATTTTACATGACTCATGTCAGCATTTTGTAATCTTTTTGTACATCTGTATCAACAGATTAAAATATACCACATTCACAGCTGTAACTGGCAGGATATTGTCATGATGGAAAGAGTAAGATGCTCGCTGTCCCACTGTACTTTATAGTGCTATAAGCTGTAATGAATATTTCCATTCAGTCTAATGCACACCCACTACCAAACTAACAAGGTGTGCTGATTCTTCTGCTACTCACTGATTATTTACTCTCAAATTGACATAGACAACTTTATCAAAGTTTGTGGGACAATTCCGATGTTTGGGTTGCAATAAAAATCTTAAATTGAGGATAGCAAACGGTTCTTATATAAAATCCACTTATCTGTATATTGGACCTGACCCCTACTCACTCAAGACAATGTGGAGGCAGGTAACTGTGAAAAATGAATATGCATTACTATATAGTGTATTAACATCTGGAAGATAATTTGTCATACTTCTTACAATAACAGGAAAGCTAAAATATGCTTATCTCATTTATTCATCCACTGAGCAACCCTGTAAGGTAGGTCAATATCATAAGGGAAACTGAGGGCCTGGCTATATTACACTTTAATGTAAGAGCCTGTCACATACTTCATGGAGGAAAAACTGGACAAAAAAGAAGTGGAAAGAATAATCTTTAAACAAGCGTTTGGAATCTGGAAAGAGGTACAACTTATAAAAAAAAACAAAAAACAAAACAAAACAAAAAAACTGCAGCTGAACAAGCACTTGCCTCTTCCAAAACCCTCTCTTTATACAGCTTTTTTCTAGGAGACTCCAAGATTGTCAATCATATGAAAGGTAGGATTTGAACTCAAATCCAAGCCAGTAGCTTGCCTGCTGAACAATACTTGTTTCTCTCACCAAGTATGCCATCTATTCACAATATAACCACTATCATTTATACAGATTCTAAAAGTATACTAGACACATTATGAAAGATGTAATCAGAATTCTTCTGTTCAATCTTGAATATATTCTGACTTTATTTATACGACTGACCAAGTTTTTCTGATGTTAAATAAGTCTGAAGGACTTCAGCAACAGTTATCATTTCAATTCAAAAAAAGGTTGCCTTATTATTCGAAATTATAGGTTGGCTGTGCAGCATTATTAAGGTAGGCCAGTATAAGCCTCAGACTAGGAAAAACAGTGAGTTTCTTAAGGGCCACACAGTTATAGCAAATGGGGGACTTGAATCTAAATCTGAACCTGGATTCTGTGCCACATTACCTTGTATTCCAGAAATCTGAGGCATTCAACATTAAGTACATGTTATTTAAATGGGAGACATTTCAGCATTTTAATAACTTGTGTTTGAAAACTAATTTGCCTTAAAATGTGATGTAACAATGACTGCCAGAAATATTTAGAAAATATTTAGATAGCTCAAGAGTGGGGCCTTTAAAAAAAAAAAGGATAAGAAGGCACACCATCTTAGTGCTATATATAAATAACCAAACTTTTCATAAAAAAGCTTGTGTGTGTATAAGGTTAACATGTGGACTGTTTAAAAAGAAACAAAACAAAACAAAATCCTCCCAAACCTTGAGTATAATAGAACCAGTATCTCACTCTAATAAATAGTTTCTTCTACCTGTCACCGGTTAAAATTCCTACGAATATTTTTTATAAAATTTTGAACAACGCCTAGGAATACATTGCTGAAGATATGAAAACGTTTTATTAGTGATCCATTCAGAGCCCGTATTTAAAAATAGTATAAAATGAGTGAATAATAAGTGGTTAAATTATGCATTACAAGGACAGTGTACTGTTTAGTGGTTAGACCACAGGTTTGGGCGTCAGAAAGAGCTCTGGGTATTATTCACAGCCTTACCACGGACTCATCGTGCGAATTAAAGGCAGGTAACAGAGCCCTTTCCATACCTCCTTTTGACTGATCTCGAAAAGAAAAGGAAGGGAAGAGGGCATCACACAACTCGTCCAGATGCTTCTGGCCAGGGTTTTGAAAGACCATCCGTGTTATCAAACTACACTCTATTGCAAGGCCACGGACACTCTCTACTTTTGGAAGTTTTAAATAGCTCGAAATAGAAAATGCACGGCCTGGGTCCCTGGATCAAGGCGACGCGGCCTCTCCCCCCCCGCCTTCGCCTCCAGGCCGGCGAACCAGGAAGCCTCCCGTGGCGCGAAGCTCCTGAGACGGGCGCGCCTGCCTGCTTCGATCCTCTCCACGCGGGCCGGTTTTGCAACACCGAGGGCGAGCGCCAAAGTACGTCGGGACGGTGCCAGGGCGAGTCACCGCCGCGTCTCCCCTTTCACGAGTTCCCAGAAGCAGCGAAGTTGCAATCCGAACGTTTTGCAAACGCCGGGACAGTAACTTTTCCGCAACGCGAACGCCAAGCACCGCCACCCCCCCCTTTTTTCCTCTTTCCTTTCCAACTCCCGGCTGCTCGCAGGCAGCAGCAGGTAATGCGTGTTCAGCCAGCCGCCCCTGGGCGTGTTCCCTCGGAGGCACACAAACAACCCGGCGCTCGCCAAGGCTGTTTTTCCCGGCCGCTCTCCCGAAACCCACTCCGAGGAGAGGAGTTTCTTTCCGCCCCCTCTTCCCTCCCTCCGGAGGTTCCTCAGGGCGCCCCGTTTTCCTTCGCCTGGGGAGACCCTCGAAACCCGCGAAAGGGAGAGACGGGGCGCCTGCCCGCCAGCCTCCCCTCCCTCTCCGTGCGCCTTTGAGCGGGGTGGCCATGCCTGCTTCCTCGCGCACGGGGGCTTGTCCTTCGGCTGAACTCTCACCTCCCGAACTGGCCTCCTTTCATTGGGCAAAGTGCAAGGGGGCGCGCGGGGGAGAGGAGGAAGAGGGGGACGGGCAGAAAGAGGAAGCCGGCGCCGGGCTCGCCAAGCACTTGCACTTTTGCATGGCTCGCCTCCCGCTCCCGTCCCCCTGGGGAGCCCCCGCTTCCCCCTCGGCGGCGGGGGAGCCGAGATCTCTTCCCAAGAAACCCCAAAGCCGCCAGGAAAGCCGGCGAAAGCCCTCCCGGCCTGGCTCGCTTGGCGCATCTCGCCTCGCCTTGCCGGCCCCCCCCCGCGCGCCCCGACCCCTCTGCTTCTTCTTCTTCTTCGCAGGGCCGCCTCTCCCCCCATCCCGTTTTCTCCCCCGAGTTTCCTGGTCTTTCCCGCCCTCTCGCCCTCCTTCCTCCCCCCGCCGTCCTCCCCCCCCTATTTATTTGCTGCACTCCCTCCAGCCTCCCTCCTTGGCCCCCTCCCCCCGCCGTCCTTCTTCTTCTTCTTCTTTGCAACTGCGATCCCTCTCTTTCGCTCCCCCCTTCTTTTTGCACTGAGCCTTGTTTACCCAGCAGGTGGATGTGACGTCAGGGACTCATAACAGCAAAAAATAACAAAATCTCCCTCCGCGGGGTGTTATTTTTCTTCGCCCTCTCTCTCTCTCTCTCTTTAAAAAAAAAAGCTATTTCAAAAAGAAAAGAAAAGAAACCCATCCAACTCCGAAGTGGGAACAACACTCAAGGCGCTCGGCGCGTAATCGCGAGAAGCAAACCCGGCCGCGTGAGGGGGAGTTGGTGGGGGGAGACGGCGTGGATGGGGGGCCACGAGTTGGGGGAGGGGGAGGAGGGCTGTCCTCCCTCCCTCCCCCCTCCCTGCTGCCGCTGCTCTTGCTCCCTGGTTGCTTTGCCTTTGCCTGGTTGCTGCCGCTCTGCGCTCCCCCTTTTGGAAAGCTAGTTCCCGACTCGGGCGGAGGGCTCTATTGTTATTTATTGTGTGGCTGTGTTGCACGCTGTGCCTGCTGCATGGGGCTGGCTGGCTAGAAAGGGAGCGAGAGAGGGAGAGAGTGGCTGAGGAAAGGGAGGGAGAGACAGACAGACAGACTCACTCACCCGCCCGCCCGCCCGCAGTGGGGGGAGCCCCTTAACTGGCACCGCCAGGCCGTTTCCAGCGGGTGAGTTTGCCATTTCGCCTTTTCTCATCCACTTTTAACTCTCTTGTTTTGTTTGTTTTCTCCCCCCTCCTCCTCCTCCTCCGCCGCCTCCCCTCAGGGATCCTCTTCCGCGCCCTCCCTCCCCCACTTTTCCCGGGCTCCGCCACCCTCCTCCTCCACCTCGCCACGTGCCTCGGCGGACCCCTCTCGCCTCCTCCCGCCCCCCCGCGCGCCCTCCTGGCGATTTGCATAAAGCACCTCAGACGCCAGGAGAAGAAGAAGCGGCGGCGGCTCCCTCACCTTGGAGGCTCTTCCTCTTTTTCTTTATGTCCCGTATTGGCACCTCATTCCTCCTCCTTCCTCTTCCTCCCCCCCCGGCTCCCTCCATTCTCTGCCATCCTTCCCTCCTCCACGAACTGGACGCTGCCGCACACAGGACCGGCGCAAGTTGGAAGCAGCCCCCCCGACTCCTTTTTGCCTTCCCTGTATATATAGATATAGATATAGGTACAGATATATATATGTGTGTCCCTGTGTGTGTCCATACGCATCCGTGCGCGAGAGGGAAAGAGCGGAGGCGCGCGCGCCCCGGGAAAAGTCCCCCAGGCGGGAAAAGGGAGGGGGCGGTGCTGAGGAGACGGGCCAGACTCGGCGGCGGGGCGCCAGGCCCCCCCGGTCACTCGGGGCGCCCCGTGGCGAGGAAGAGGTCCGGGGGAGAACTTTTTCGTCCACTTGAACAAACTTTCGCCCCATCTCCTTCTCTCGCTTGCCTTCGTATTGTGCACGTCAGTGAACAGGCCTTTGGGATACGCACACTCGCCCCCTTCACACGTTCGCTGAACTTGAACTCGCCGGGTTCCCGCCCGCACCGTCCGCCCTTGCACACGTCCAACGCGCCCCCCCGCACACGCACACACACACACGAGTCACGCTTTGCCTCCTTTCTCTGCGCCCACCTCGCCGTGGGGTCCCTGCGTGCGTGAGAGCGCGCAGACCCCGGAGGGGACGCCGAGAAACCTCGACGCCGAGGCTGCCCTCGCTGGCAACGCGCCCTAGACGGGAAGAGGTCCGCCGACGCAACAGTCGGACGGACCTGCTGGCGCTGCCCGCTTCTCCCGTGCCACAGCCCACACCGACACTCCCTCCGCCACACAAAGACACCCTCGAAAGAGGGGCAGAGGCGCGCACAAGATACAGGTGACAAATACGACACTAAGCACAACCACCTGCCAAAAGTACAACACGGCCGCGCACCCCCGCGGGGCGAGAGCGTTCCGCGCGCGGGCGACGACGCGCAAAGACACGGAAACTCACATGTGGAAGCTCAGCAGCCGCCAGTTCCACGGAAGGAAAGCGGGGCGCGTCTGCGGGAAAAGCACGGCCACGCGTACCACGTAAACCGCAGCCACGCCACCCCCCAAGCGCCTATCCATCTCCCCGCGCGGGGCGCCTCCTCCACAGTCCCCCAAGCACAAAGTGAGCGGCCGCCCGCCCGCCTGGCCAAGCCGCGCGTCCCTGGCTGGAGCGCCCCGCGCCCCAGAGAGACACCGGAGGGAGCCCCAGACGGGGTGCTCCCAGGCGCCCGGCGAGACGCGCACGACCCGCGCCACTTACCTCTTCCCCGCCAACCCCCCGCCACGCACACCGCGCGCGGGCGTCCGTCGAGAGTCGCACGCAAACACAACCGCACACGGTTAGTTTTTGCCCGGTCCCTGCGCTAAACTCGCCCAGCCGGGTCTCGCCCTGTGGGGACACCGGCAGCTGCGGGCTGGCGCGGCGCGGTGGCGGGGCGGGCGCCTTCGCAGAAGCCGGGACGCGTTACGGGGAAAAAAAAAGTTGCGGGGTTTCTACTCCAGCTGCGAACCCGCCCGCCCGGCGCGGCACCCAGGACCCTTTCCCCCGAAGTTACTTTCCCCGCCCTCCCGATCTCTGCGGCGACCTCCTTTTCCCCCAGCCCCGGCTGGAGGTTTTTTCCTTCTCCTTTTCCTAACCCCCGAGAGAGGCGGGAGGGGATCTTTTCCCTTCAACCGGCGGGTACTGGTCTGCCCTGGGCGCCCGGCTTACTGGCTGTCGCCTTCGGGTCAGGAGTATCTGGATACACACGTGCCACTTCGCACCCCCAAGCAGCCTGCCCCGGTTTGCCCCAGGTCCCCCCTCTCGAGAGGCAAAAGAGCGCGAAGGAGAGAGCAAGATCGCAGGTCCCAGCGGTGTAAGGAGGAGTGGATGGAAAGAGCTCGACGGGGAGAGATTGCGCGCGGGTGTGTGTGCGCGCGTGTGGCTGTGACAATCTCAGATCCTGCAACTAGATCTGGTTTCCTGATCCCCTTTCTTGCAAGGCTTTCCAAGGTTTTCTCTTCACCCCCCTCCACCGCCCGCATCTACCCCTTAGACACAACCGCACACTTCCCTCCTCCCTCTCCTAGCGCCTAGCCTTCCCCACCTCTTACCCAAAACCTGTTTTGTGGAGACTTGTTGAAAGTACCCTCCGTTTCTTCTCGACTCCATAGAGCCCAAAGTTTTTTTTGCCTGCCGGAGAGCCCAGGAAGCGACCGCAGTCCTTTTGCTTAGGAGCTGGGTGCTGACCGTGGCGAGAGCAGACAGTAGCAGAGCTTTTTCTGGCGGTAAGTAGAGGAGGACGAGCGGAGGGAGGCTTTAGGAGATCCCTGCCCAAGCAAGACCCCTACTGTAGAAAATCAGTTGAACCGTCTTGGTACAAAAAAGATGCAAGCCTCCAGATTACACGATCTGTGGGCTCGAGATATTTTTGCGTTCTGCAAGAAAATGAGAGGAGTGGGAAACAGAGGACGCAGGATGAAATATAGTTTCATTGTTTTTAAAGAAAATCGGAGTTCAGGAGTTTACCAAAGACTACAAACGCTGTCATAAAATACGGTGACATCCCCCCTGCCATAATCTCATCTCACCCCACTTGATAACTATTAATTATTTCCAATTCATTGTGTTCAAATATCATTGCCGGACTGATTACTGAGTGTATTGATTTTACATTGTCTTCATCTGACATGGTCTGATTTTTTCCCCATTTGCTACAAAAGAGTGCAGAAAAAACCCAAAACACAGACATGACCAAGAGAGGCCCAGATTGTGCTGGTATCACTCTGGGTAGAAGTATTACAGTTGCATCCTGCAAATGGCCATGAAAAAGGTTGTTTCTGCAAAAATTGGGTGGGTGGGTGGGTGGGTGGGTGGAATAATTTCCAGCTCTCTGGAGTAATGAGCCCAACATTCAGCTGTTTACAGTTGGTTCTGAATGCCACATCCTTGCAACAGGGAGAGCTTGAGTTTTGCTCTTAAGATGTTTAGAGTTTCTTTTCTGGTCACTGAGGAGGAATAATGGGAACAGTATTTGCATAGCTCAGGCGTGCCTCCTATACAATTTTCAGTATTTGTGTGCTGAATGATAACATTTAAAAAAAAGGCTGACATATATATATACATTTTATTTACAGTTTTGTCTATGACAGTAATGCCAAATTTTCTTGTAGCTGACATTTCTGCACTATTGCAGACAACTGTAGATATACTAGTTGTGCAGTCTAATTGCAAGATACAGGAGAAGAAGGAAAGGAAACATTTAAAAATACTTGGTGACTTTTATGTTATCAGAGGAGGCAAGTCTCCCCCAAGACCTAAAACCAGAATTAAGGAGGAAATGATTTTGAGGAAGGGTTGCAAATCCTTAAAAGAGGAGTGCAGTTAATTGGACTGTTTAAAAATAATTTAGAATTCCACTGATCTGCTTTTAAAAAAAATAGAGTTATGCAGGAGAAAAGTGGGAGTGGGGGTGGGGGACACCAGTTTTGACTAACTTCTGTTCAGAATGTGTCAGCTAGAATGTGAGGGCAAAAAAAAAAGGTATTTCAGCTCTAACATCTTGCATTGGCAGCATTCTTTCCTTTCAGTCTTTGGATTAGTCATTGTATGGTGGAAGGGGGGGTCATTTTTTTTTTTTAACTAAAGTAAACAGCCTCCAACAAGTGAACCTTGACAACCCAGATTAAGGAAGGCAGTAGAGATCAAACGAAGCTGCTGCTGGGCTGTTGTTAGGAGCTGCTTCACTGAAAGATCTGGACTATTCGATCAGGCAGCAAGACTTCTGTGTTCACTTATGCAGAAATGGACCAATACAAATACTAATCTTTGTTGTGAAACCGAGGGATAACTTGGAGGAAAAGGCTATCTGTACTGTTTGAATCTGTATTTTTAACCTAGTTAATTTAAGAGAAGGCATCCCCTGATTTCACTGAGTTGTGTATTCTTTCTGCACTGATGTACAACTTCCTTTTTATCTGTGACACCTTGAAGTGCAGAGAGGGAGCTTTTGAATTCCCAAGCATATGTAAAATGGAGAAGAAAAGATCATAAAGTTCAACCCTTCTGTTAGAGATTCTCAGAGTAAACAAAGACATTTAGGGAGCTTCTGGAGATATTCTGATATGAACTGAAATAGTGTCATTGTGATGTACTTTTATATTGTTCTTTTCATGGAGTTTTAAGAGTATTTTCCCATAAACTATAGAGTATGCTAGTCACTATGATACTGTTGTGAATGGTTTTTGCCTCTAAAACAAGAACAAAGTTAATGCCATATTTTATTTATCAAAGAATTTAAAGCATTTATTATAGAATTATATTGATTGTGTACAGTGTGAGGGAAGTAAATATGAGACAGAATTACAGCACAGTCTCATACAGGTTTATTTGGAAGTGAAATTCATTATGTTTAGTGGGGCTTACTCCCTAATAAAGGTATTTAAATTTGTAACTTTACGCCGCAGTGGTAGTAAACCCCACTGAACTGAGTGGGGTTTGCCTATGCATAGAGAGGTATAGGATTGCAGTAGAGTCTTGGTTCCACTGTTTATTTAAAGATTGTAAAGTTTCTGTAGTTTGCAGGTACCTCTTAGTTCTGTTTTAACAAAAGGCATTTCAGAAATTATGAAGAGAAGACACTCCTGTATTGGACTATGTAAAACTAAAAATGAGTATGAATAACAGTAAGCAATCTCACTGAAATAGATACTAAATTAACATTTCAGATGACAAAAAGCATACATACCTTTTGAAAGCATGAATTCCATAACCATCCAAATGCCTCATTGCATTTATTGATTTTTTTTTTAAAAAAGTTACTGGTACCTTTATTATGAAATAATGTACATGTATATTAAACATGCACACATACACAGTGCTAAACAGCTTGTGGCAATATGGACCTTTTTAAAAAAAAGTTTTGGTTTAAGACGCAGTTTTTAAAAATCTTCCTTTTTCTTCCTTATAATTTCTACTGACAATTGTAACATTTTTTTCTTTATTAGTAGGAAAATTAAATCCACTCTCTCCTAGGATCTAAATTACAAAAGACTGTTGCTAGGAAAATCTAGGACAGCCTTTAGTGCAAAACTTACTTCCATTTTTTTTTAATAGGGTGTGTATAATGCAGAAAAAATATAATATCAAGGTGGGGTATAAGACAATCATACAAACCCTCCCCCACGTTGTTTTGTCTCCTACTATAAAAAGTGGAAAGAATAACAGTAAATAGAAAATTTGAAAGAATTAACGTACTGGTATTCTTGTGATTTGCCTTTTTTGAGAACTGGAAGTTACTGAGTGTAATCCCATTATCAGTGAGAATTTCCACTGACTACAGTGGGAAATGAACTGCACCCTCTGAATCTTCTTTTGTGTGTGTGTGTATCCATGCTGCACTGTTTAATTCATATGCAAACCAGTACATGTATAACTCTGTAGAGAATTTAAGCTAATGTGCTTTATATGTACAGGTACTTTATGTATAATATAATTTCACAAAGCGTGTCCAGTTATTTATAGGACACAATAGTGTTCCTGTCTTTAAAATGTTCTCAGAGATGCTCTAATAAAATTTAAATAGATTATAGACTGACAGTATAATAGTATAAATTCTGTTTACGATTCTGTTGCTTTAAGGTACTTATACTAAAAGAAGCTCCTTTAACCCCAAGATTGAGTGGCATTAAGTGGTGAGAGTAGTCTTCTGAAGTGGCTGCTACTGCCCTTTGCTCTTGTGATAATCTTAAATTACTATAACTTAATTGCAACTTCAAGGCACTGAGATGAAATGTTTTTATGCAGCTCATGGAGTCTGAGTGTATATGTAACTATGCTCCTACATGTGTCCATAGTGTTTTGTTTTTTAAGATCCTAGTATTGAGTTATGAGTCTTTCTCAACCATTCCAAACTGACATGTTGTTGTGGTCTGAATTAAACTCCAAGCAACTTCAAATTGATGTCTGAAGAAGCAGGTTTCCCTCTATTCCCCTGCCAGCACGGAATCATCTTAACCCTGTAAAGAAGAACATAAGAATATAAGAACATAAGATAATGTGTCTTTTTTCTCTCTTTTTGTGTGTATGCACACACACACGTGCATGCGCGTGCACACACATGATGGCATTAAAAGTTATACAGTAGAATCAATGCCAAGTAGTCTCAGGATTTGTTGTTTTTTTAAAAAAAATGGATTAAGTAAACTTTATTCATAGCTTCATGACGATATAAATACCATTTTTCTATTATTTGAACCTCTGATTATGCAAACATTCTTGAATCCTCCAGCTAGTGAGAAGAAAGCAGATATTTTAATGTGTTTTTAAAATGTTTTTATCTTTGTATTGTTTTAATTGGTTTTTATTTGTTGATTGCCTTGGGAGCCCTTGTGAGCTGGGAGGCAATACAAAACACTTTAAGAAAAGAAAGAACTCCAGACCATATCTGTGGTACATCATAATCTGCAACTATGTAAAATGTTATCTTTTCATTTAACTTATTTCAGATCAACTTCATTGTAATAAGCAACAACTTTAAAAAAAAGTAAAGTCAAATGACCCAAGCAGATGTTCAGGATGAAAGCTGTAGCAGTAGGACAACTAATTCAGTGTTGTATTCCGATTAATTAAATCAGTTCGTAGAAATAATATCACAGCTATAGAGTGTAGATATAAATGACTTTCTGAGTTGCATCTAATATTAAAAGGGGTACTTTGTTTTGAAGATGTGTCTATTTCCCTTCATTACAGTCCCACGTCTATAGAGTGGTGGCTGTAGCCATATCTCAGGCAGCAGCACTTAGCTGATGTACGTCCAATGGATGCCAGGTTCCCTCGTTTTTGTTAATTTGATCTGACAGCCTAGTTGCTTTTGGCCATATGTGCAGTTCTAGTGAGGCCCCAACTCATCCAGTTTCCTGCGTCCGGGACAAGACCTTGAACCCAGCTCCTCTCATCTCCATAGCTACAGTGCTGCAGTTTTTTTGAGTTGTGATCGGACAGCAGAAGCAATAGACTCACTTGACACTGATTAGACACTTCTTGGTTTGCGTTGCCATTATACTCTAAAATCCTCGTTTATTCTTCCTCATTGCTACCTCACTGAACATGCAATAACATAATTAAAATAGTTGTATGGGAGAAATTAAGGAGAAATGGTTACATTATAGGATCCTGTTTGGGGATTTGTAAAAGCATAGCACTCTTGTAGCATAAATTCAGCAACTTGCACAAACCCAGATCAAGAGACAAGAATAAAACTTACAAGCAGCTCTAAGCATGTGAGTAGTCCTATTAACTTGTTTAAGATGATCAATTTAAGTATGTTATTGCACTGGTAGTAAAGTCAAATAATGACATATGTTTTTGAATATTTTTGCGCTGTATTAGGAGAAAATGAGTGAAATATGTCTATTTCTTTTAAGCTGCTGGTGAAAACAGCAATATGAATATACTGGAAAGGCAAGCCAGAGGGTTCTTCCCCCCCCAAACTGTACTTTATTACCTGATACAGGAGCTGAATTAGGAGCTCAGTATAAGAAGATTTTGTAAGGTATTTTTTATTAAATGAACACACACTGATCAGTTAGAATTCATGGGAAAAAATAAACCTATAGTTATTATTTTATTCATTTTAAAGTGTTTATTAGGTTCATATAGACAGATTTTAAAGAGGTGGCTGAAGACTAGTATAAGCCAAGAAAGATATTAATCAAGTGTACTTTGACATCCCTTACATCCAGAAGAACAATGTCAAATGCATGCAACTTAAATACACATTAGCTCATGCGGACTTCAAGTCCAGCTGGTGTGGACTTGAGAAGTGAACTCTATTTAGGGTTTTATGCACATTTCAGTCACTGAGAATTGTCTGCTTACTGTTTGCCACTTGTCTAATTAATTTCTAAAATAAAATAAATGCACCACAAGAGGAGTGGTAGCAGAATTACCTCCCCCTATTTTATTTGTATAAAGGTCCCTGATACCTAGATTATTGTGAGTGATTTTTCTCCACTGCCAATCTTTCTGTACTGTTTAAAAATATCTCAATTTAGTGCCTTGAAATTGTAATTAAGTTGTAGTAATTTAAGATTATTGCAAGAGTGCAAAGGGCAGCAGACGCTCTTTAGAAGTCTCATCTTGGTGTTTAATACTACTCAGTCATGGGGTTAAAAGAGTTTTCTCAGTACTTAAAGGAACTGAATCGTAAACAAAATTTATACTATATTCTGACAACTAATAATCTATTTAAATTGCATTAAAGTATGTATGTTAAATTTAATTAAAAGCAGAAGTAGGACTGAGCACCGTAAATATCTTGACAGATCTTTGAAAATGGAATTCATCTCATGAAATATTTACATTATGTCTTTTATGTTGAAATATGTCTAGGAGTTTTCTAACTAGATTTTTTTTAAGGAAGCCACTTAGTAGAGCAATTTTCACAGGGAACACTAACAAATGGAAGCGAGAGCAACAACAATACAATAATAGTATCTGTGTTGTTTTACTTATTTTTAAAGATTTGCTATAGAACAAGGGTAGTTGTTACTTAAGTTGGTTCTTCTAAATTTTATAGCTGCTCTCAGCCACGCAATGTCTTGCATGTGTGGTGTAAAATATATGTGTGATTCTTGAATACTGTACTTATTAGTTCCACAGTTTTCAGTCATTTTTTTCCTACCACATACATACCTGGGCAATACTTTTCTTTCTACCTTTTCAGATAAAGCATGTTTGGAGACTGTAAAATAGAAAAGGAAAAAATCATTTTCTGAAGCACTTTTGCTTGTGATGTAATGTCCATCAGCCCTGGTGCTGTTATAGTCCCATGAATAAGTGCATTCAAGTGCCAGAGAGGTTGTATTGATATGAGGAAGACGGGGACTATTCTGGCCATGCATTTTTATCCACTGCTATATGATGCTCATCTATATTCCTCAAAGTATTACAAACACATTTAACAAGGTCATTTAAAGAGAAGGACAGTAAGAAATTCAGGTGGCTAGCAATTAGGATATGAGATGCTGTTGTGTTTTGGCTGTTGGTCCATCTATTCCCTTGCTGTCATTCTGACTGGCAGCATTTCAGACACAGTTCTTTCTCAGCCAACTTATTTGTGTTTAAACGGGGGATTCCAGGGACTGAAACTAGAATGGTAGAAGTCTGCCACTGAACTAGGGACCCTTTCTGCTTCTTGTGAAGTCTGAATTGGCCCTTCCTGTCTCCTGTTAATGTTGCCAACAGCATTTATTAAGGAAGTGGGTGGTTTTGACACATTTGCAAGGAATTCACATTGCATGTTTTTCTAGTGCTTTCCTTAGCATCATATTGAGAAATTGGCATTGCAAGGTTTCCAGAGCAGGAACTGCTGCAAAGAGCTCTAACCTGAAAAGATCATAGACTCAGGCTTTCAGGAGCAGGAAATCTGTGTTGAGAGAGTGGGAGAAATATGTCAAGAGCTGGGTGGTTGTTTCCAAACTTCAGGGACATTTTCTGCTGTCATACACATAAGCCAGGTAAGCCACAATAACTGAGTGATATTGTACTTCTGAATTTGTTAAGACACATAGCTTACCACATAATAAAATTGTAATAAAACTGTTTCTGGACCGTATCATTTTATAATGCAGGTACATATATGTGTGTTGTGGGGAAAGGGGTGGTATGGTGGGGAGGCTGCATGTGTAAATGCTTGTACACACATGCACAGTTACAAATCTGTGGTAGGGAAAAGGCTAGCGTAGAAACTTTCTGTTACATCTGAATTTCTATGTTCAGAGACTTTCTGCATGGGAGCCAGTGTTCAATTTCAGATGACCCACCTCCTCATTTCACCCTAAAGTGGTATAGTCCAATAGTGTCTGTATCATTGTATCTTATCTCTGGGCCAGAGGACAGTTTTATATATTGAGTGCAGTCAATTGGAAAAAAAAACTTTTATTTTTTTCTGTAGCTTTTTCTGGTCACATGCACAACAGCTTTCTACAGTCCAGCAGAAGAACTTTACCTGATTCTGCAGTGTGTTTACACTAGTCATCTGATAGAATCCAGTGAGTGTACATAAACATTAATCAAACCTATTTGGCTTAACTAGTTAGTAGATTGGACTGTCTGAGTAGCTTATATCTATATAAGCGGTTTTGTTTAAAAAAAATCGTACTTTGCAAAATCTTGTTAAGATTTATATGAAGGAGCCTGGAAATAATAGAATAATAGCATTAGTCTCATCAATCCCACCCACATTTTCAGGTGACTATCTTGAAATTTCTTTGTACTTTTTAATCTTGGGTTTAACTGTACTTCATAATCATTCTTATCAAATATCTGCAATTAGGGTCTGATATTTTTACTTGGAGCTTTCAGATACAGTTTCCTTCCAAGTTTTCTCCCTATCCCATATTTTACCAAATGAAGCCATTCATTTAATTGGTAGATTAAGCATATTAACACATCACTAAATGAAAGTAGTCAGACTTCCCAAGGCATCTTTGGAAAGCCTCTGTGGTTTTATGTGGCCGGACACACGCTATTAGATTTAGATAGCAAGGCCAATGATGTTCATGCGTTTTAAGAGAGGCATAAATGGAAGGAACGCAGTTGTAAGTAGAATGTCATGTCTTTATTTTCTTAAAATGTGATAAACGATAAAATCATATCAGGTACCAGTTAAATATCCAGACTTTCAACAAGACCAAGCAAATCTGCTTGTCTGAGGGGAGGAAGAGAGGCATCTGCTTATACTGCCCCCCCACACTTTTATGTCCTTTATAGTAACAGCTTTAGTGTCAACTTGGTCTGGATTTTCTGTGGCCTGTAGATGTTTTGAAAAGGTTGTGGGAAAATTGACCACTTTCGCTTGGCCTGTGATGAATTCAGCTCCGGCTACACTTCATTTCTCCTGTTAAATGTGTCATTGGCTGTGAGCAAGTGCAAATAGCCAGTCCATGCTGAGTGCCAAGCGTGCAAGAGAAGACTTGACTTTTATTTAAAACTGTATGGGGGGTCTGCAGGCTCTGGACTGTATGCCCCCCAACCCCTTTTTTGTGGCTCTTGACTGCCCCCCCAGAAATCCTTTAATGTTCCAGTTGAATTTTGGGGGCAGTCTTGCCCCAAATACAAGCAGTTTAGCTTGTAGTAATCTCCACAACTGGCGAAACAGGACACTAATTGGACTCAACAAAAATGACAGAACATTATCAGCAGTGGTGTAATGTACCAATTCAGACCAAAGAAATTGGCTTCTGCCCCTCCCCATGCAGTCGTCCATCTCTTATTTAAAAGATGGGAAAGATGTAACTTCTGCCGAGAGGCCTGCTAAGAGAAGAAAAATATGGCAGATTTGGCTTTGTATCTACTGCTGTTTGGCTTGTGTATTGTATGTGCACTTATCCTAATGTTAACCTGCTTGTTGAAAAATGGTAGAACAAAAATAAATTCTTCTATAATTTAAAAGAGAGCTGTCTTACTCTTCAAAATATTCAGTTTATCTTAGGTAGAAAAGGATATTACAACTAAATGTTGTTATTGTTCTTGTTGTTGTTGTTGGATGATTATTCCTGAAACAAAACCTCACATTTTCCCCATATGCTTGCGTTTTAGATAAAATTTAAATTGGGCTACAGTGCTGGGTACTTCTTTGTTTCTGATCTTCATCTTGTGTACATCTGGAATGTAGCACTTGACTTAAGACAGCAGCAGAAAAAATATTTCAGTGAAGAGGTCTTCAGTACAGTCTTATATGCAGAAATAAAAATATGGAACTTATTAAGGGGTGGGGGAAGCGATTGACAGAAACAGTGTGGAAGAAAAAGGTTATTTTTATTACTAGATCTTCCATGAAAACCTGAAAATCGTAGTGTAGATGTTAAATCCCTGCTGAGTTGTTTTTGAAAGGACATTAAGCAATCAACTGCTATTTCTTTAGGAATTAACACTATATTTATACAGTAGAACAACTGCAGTCTGATCTACCACATTGTTAAGCCTAATTGCTTGGATTTAAGCTGATGTACTTCAGTAGATGACAGTAGAATGAGCACTCTGGTTCTGAGTACTCTTGTCTGCTTACCTGCTGAACCTGCTTATTTGCAGGAGGATGAGTGTGAGATCACAGCAAAATTTCATCCCTAAGCACACATACAGGGAAGCCCATTAAATGCACTTGGACTTGTTTCTCAATAAAGATGCTTAGGGTCAGCTGTTTATTTTCCTCAGCTGCAGTCTGATGTATACTTAACCAATTGACTCCACAAGGTTAGCTTCTAAGTAAAGGTGGAAGTGTGGTATAGTGGTTTGAATGTTGGACTGTGATCCTGGAGACCAGGGGTCGATTCCCCTATCAACCATGGAAGCCCATTGGGTGACTTTGGGTCCATTACATACTCTCAGAAAATCCCATGATAGTTTCACCTTAGGGTCTCCAAAAGTGAGAAATGACTTCAAGGCAAAAACAGCAACAACAACAAGAACAACAGATGTGGCAAGATTGCACTGTAAATCTTAAATTAGATTTAAATTAGCTGGTAAAAATGAATTAATATATGATTGGTCCAATTGATAATTTGTTTCCAGCAATGTAAAACTGTATAATTGTACAATTTGTACTTTGTATAATTTGGCTCCATCATTGTATAATTGTGACAACGAAGCACAGTTACAGTAAACTTGTACAGGACATGTGAGAAAAAGCTAGCCTTTATATGTGAGAAGAGTGAATACATAGAGAATGTTAATACCATTAACAATGAGTAAGACATTTTGAAGTAAAATGTACTTAAAAAAATCTTCACCATATATTTGTCTTCTAGGCTGCTGTCATACTTGGTTTTACAAACCTTGTTTTATAGTTGTCCTTTTGTGGAATTATGAAATTGCCTCCTTTGTCATGATACTAAAAATTTATGTAGTTCCTAGAGTGACGGACTGTGACCACTGCGGTAGTACCATAGACTGCAGTCTTTCCATGGGGCAACGGCATGTTGTGCCAATGCATGTACTATGTAGTGAAAGCATTGTTGTTCACAGCCAGTATGCAGCTGTGAAATTACTGAGTCATTCAGTCATTCTTAGGGCCAGCAGTCTAGTAGCCTGATAGGTATAGTTGCAGGTTTGTGTGTCTGGTCTGTGTGTATGGGGAGTATTTTGTTTCCTAAGTGATAATAGTTGGGAGGGTGGAACTGATTGCTTCCATTAGTAAGGGAGTATATAGTAAGCTGCTGAAGAGTATTACTTTTTTATTGATAAGATTTATTGCTTAGACCAGACTGTTAAGGGCCTGTGGAAACAAGTAACATACTCATTAACGCATGGTTCATAGTATGAGAGTCAGGAGTATTTTCTATTCAAGTAAGTGGCTTTGTGACATTGTATTTCACCAAAGGAGGAGGAGCTTCTAGATGTTGTGGCTGAAATCCTTTTGTAACAGAGTATAGCACTCAGCTGATGAAAAGAACATTGAGCATATACTTCCCAACAAAACGCGATCGTGGTCTGTGGCTTCACTGCTGGTCTTTGACAAGGGTCCTGGGAGCATTATGAGAAAGGTGACTTAGGAAATTGCTTGTGCTGTTTTGATGGGTAATTTCTCAAGATACCATTCTCATAGTCTTGTGATGCTAAGGACCTCTGTGAAGCCTGGCAGTGAAGCAATAGGCTCCTCTGGGTAGAGTTGGCCTTAGTTGGGGAACATGTACTGGGTGACTGCAGCTTTCCTCCTTTCTGAAAACATTTCATCCTGCCAGAGGATTGTGGCAAAGATTAAGTGAGGAGGAGGAAGAGCCATGTATGTCCACTTGACCTTGGGGAAAAGGCAGGAAATAAAGGCAAACAATAATAAATATCAGAACTAGTGATAAAATAAGGGATCTGCAGACAATTACTTCTGAGATGTTTAGACTCAATTGTTATTCCTTTTGAGAGCCAGTGTGGTGTAGTGGTTTGAGCATTAGACTACAAATTTGGAGACCAGGGTTCTAATCCCTGCTCAGCCATGGAAACCAGCTGGGTGACCTTGGGCAAGTCACACACACTCATCCTCAAAGTAAAGCAAAGGCAAATCCCCCTGAACAAATCTTGCCAAGAAAACCATTGCTGTAATTTGGAAACGACTTAAAGGCACACAACAGTAACAACCACAACATTGTTCTTTTTAATACTCAATCTGAATCCTATTGGTGCATCCAGCTAGAGTAGACCAATTGAATCAGTTGTTCAAGGTGAGTAAACGCATTAGTTTCGTAGTCTTATTGTAGTTGGGGCTACCAGTTGGATTCAAACACTAGTGCTGAGTTCACTTATCATTAGTAGAGTTTTTGGCATACAGTGGTAAAGAGCTAAAAACTGAAGTGTTATTGCCAGAGATTAGCAGGTTGGATGCAGACTTAGTTATGCTCATTCAAAAAAATGGAAAATGTTAGTCATAATGAATTTGTGTGAATTTCATTGGACTTACTCATAAGAATAACTGAGTCTAGATCTAACCCATTAGAAATAAATATTACCAGAAATTAAAGTTCATCTGGAATGGTATGAATTCTGCCAAACAGAGCACATAATACAATTGCAAAAATTAACTTGTACTAGTACTGAATTATGGTAGTGTAATATTGGCTTCTGTAGGGGAACATTTTAGACAGTTTAATGAAAAAACTATTTTTTTCTGATTTGGTACTCACTCAGATTGTTTTCATAGGCTAGTGATAAGCTATATAGGACAGTATTAAAGAGCCAAATTTTCCTTGGATGATAGAGTATTGGAGTGTTTTTGTAATGCTTGCTATGGTTATAAGTATAGGAATAGAGAAAATTACATTTCTGTAAGCAGATAGGGTCTTGCATTTCCAAAGAGTATTATTTCACCCCACTAACTTGTTTATTTATTTAATTTATACCGCCTTTCTCACTGCACAGGATCCAACGAAGCTTACATCTATTTAAAACAAGGTAACTGCAAAAAAGCATTTTTATTAAAAAACACATCTATGAAAAACATATTGTTAAAACAATTTGTAACATATTTAAAACATGATTTTAAAAAAAAGCACAGACCCATTAAAAGCCTTTCTGCCAGTCACTACCATCTTTCTTTTGTCTAGATACAAATCACAGAACTGTTTTGCTGTCATCTCCCCCACTCTCAAACCCCAACCCTAGAGATAAGTTCAGGAAAATATTCATAATGATGAAAGAATAGTAATGTTCTTTGATTAATTCTTTGCTTCCATCAGGTTTGGGCAAAATTAGAAAACCTGTTAAGACACATACCTCTCTGTGAAAATATAAGGAGAAATTATGCCTACTAGCCACAACCCTGGTCTGAGCTGGCCAAAGGTATTTTACTGGCTGAGGTGGAGCAGCAAATGGAGAAAACTTTTTTTAAAAGAGCAGGGGAGCATCTTTGTGATGTTAGAAACGAGATTGGGCACACCATGCTGCAAAATCCATACTAATATTGGTGTTATATTTCGGGGAGTAAAAAAGGTGGATAAACCAATGACAGGACTTGGCTAATATAGAGACAGAATGGAACTTAATATGAAAGACTTTGACCCTGTTAGGGCTTAATGAAGAATTGGATTTTTCCTCTAGTCTGTCAACTTCTAAGACTTCTCTTTGCACATGTGCCCTTGATCTATTCTTCTTGGCTGAGAGTTAGAAAAGGTTAATAATCCTTGAAGTGATTAGCAGGAACACCCTCACAATGGATATATATGCTGTTGTCTTCAACACATCATTAATGTCACTTGGATAAAGTACTAGAGCATGGATTGGAATTACATGGTGCTTCAGAATTGTTGAGTTGCAAGTCCCAGCAGCCCTAACCAGTGTAGGGACTGCTGAAGAGTGCTGGGAGATACGGTCAAATGTGATCTGAAGGGGACTGCGTGCATATTCTATTATGAGGCATCAGAAAAAAAAGTGATTGCTCCAGTGGCTTTCATGCATGGACATCCCATTCTTGCCATACCTTGCGTGTGAAACAATATGGTGTCTCTCAGCCATGCCAGGTGAGAAGAGACCAGCCCTCTCCCACTAAAGCCCCTTGCCCTCTCCCTGGCTGACGTTATGATGCATGAGAGAAGAAGAGAGAATAAAAGACACAAGGAAGCACTCTGATTTGAGGGTGCAACTACATGCAGAGTGGCAAAATGAGACATAACATCCTGAATAAGAATTTATTCATAGGGAGCTGGGTATGTTTAGCTTGAGGAAGAAAAGACTGAGTGGTGCCATATTTAAATACCTGAGAGAAAGTAATGTAGAAGATGGAATAAGCTTGTTTTCTGCTGTTCCAGAGACTAGAGCATAAACTAATAGAGTCAGAGATTCCACCTAAACTTTAGGAAGAATTTCTTGACTGTAAGAGCTGTTTGACAGTGAGAGTGGTGGACTCCCTTTGGAGGTCTTCAAACTGAGGTTGGATAGCCATTTTTTTAGAAGTACTTTAGTGGTATATTTCCACACAGCAGGGGATTGGACTAATGGCCTTATTGATCCTTTCAAATTCTGTAACTTTGATTTTTTGCTTCCTGTGGTGACTTTCTTGCTCTTTCTAGTGGTAGGACCAGATGTTTATGTGCCTACTGGTCACTCTTTTTAGTGACCATGTGTTTTGAATGGCATGTTGACATTGTAGAGTGTGGTTACCAGGCATAATCTCATTCTTCTGTCTTGTGTTTGCTTTGTGTTTGTGTGGTTACCCCCTTCTCGTAGGGATAGATAAATTCAGATTAATTAAGATGCTCAAACTCCTAACTATAGCAATATATGCTGTTTAGTGCATTGGTTTGTGCTGGACAGAAAGTTTCCAGTTAGTCTTTATGGCCTAAATCCAATTGCTAGTGACAACCAGAGTATGTCCATTGAATCACTAGTGTTGACTTACCAAATTTCTATTGATTCAACAGATCTGTTGTAATTACATCTAAAGCCTGGATTTTTCAGGTAGATCAAGGAGTTGTTTTTTTTTGTACCTGACATGAATCATGTTAAAATCAGTAAAACTTGCTTCTTAAAATCAATTGATTCTTACAATCAGTTCAATAGATGCATATCTTGGTTCATACATTTTGGTATGTATGTTCTGAGGATCTGTAATGTATGTGGCAGTTATTTTCTTTCAGATAGATGGTCTCTCAAAGCACAATTCTTTCAACTTCCTCAGAGATTTAATGAAAATCAGTAATATGTATTTAATTTTTTTGTGTCTTCCATTGGTTATACTCACAAATTGTGTTCAGAAGTGTAGTGCATGCTGTGCAACTTAAGCATGTTACTTTACCTTTGAATTATGCTTTAAACACATTCATTCCTTTAGTTAAAAACCATATGTTGGAGAATATAAGGGTTTTTTTAATCGATGATATACAGACTGAGTGCAATAAATCTTTGTAGGAAAGCCTTATTCATTGATTTAATGGATGGCTGAGATTTGATAAGTGCTCCATATTTGTTTGCAAATTTCCCCTTCATAGAAGAGAATGTTGGTACCTGTGGGCATAGTGGACTGAGAAAGTCTGTGCAAGTTCAACTGAAATGCATAGTAGAACTCACTCTAAAAGTAGCACAGAAGGAGTTTTCAGTGGTTCTTATTGTAGCATTTTTAGGAATGCTCTTTGATAACTCGCTCAGTGAGAGGTAGAAATGTGCAATAGCTAATCCAAGCTAAATGGGGGAGAAAAAGGTAGATGTAAGTTTCAGACGCTGTTATCAAAGTTGCTGCATAAGCTGAAGTTTATGCACTGTGATAATGCTAATGACCGACAGAATCAATGATGCATAGCTAGAGGAAATCAGTGGTATAATCGCAGAAACTTATCAGCCTTTTTGTCATTAAATATTAGTGATAAATAATGCACTTCACTTTGTGTAGATAGAACATATTTAATTCTGATTGTACAGCTCTTCAATTTAATAAGGGTCATGGCTGAATAAAATGCTAATGTTTGGTAACATAGAAAAAATAAAAATGCATTTGTTTCAGTGTTGCCCTCAACAGCTTTGAAAAAATAACAGTCTAGAGGTGTTTGCCTGACCAGCTACTAAATTCTAGGAATCTTTTCTGTCTCTCATTCTGTTTCACTTTTTTTTGTTCCATCAACACAACATAGCTATATAATCAGATCTATGTGGTAGCATAAGATTTATTTGAATAGTTTATCCACCTACTTTTCAGCTCTAAATATGTACATATTGTTGTAAAGAAGTATCTTAAGCAGATCTTCAGCAGTACAAATTTATGACCATGATGTGATCTTTTTTGTAGACACAGTGGTAGAAAGGAGTCCTGTTCTGTGAATAATACAATATTTATATGATTGTGGACTAACACTGCTATTTATTCATTTATTTATGCATATTGTTTATTGGTTGCTCAATAACAAAAGTTTTAATTTATTTATACATGCAGTTATTAATTGCCCAGGAACAAAGGTTGTCTCATTGATGTACAGGTTACACTTCAATAAAACATCAGATTAAATAAATTAAGCACCAAATTAAACTAAATAAAGTTGCATCACCTGTCTGCTGATTTTGTATCGTTCATAATCAGAGTAATTTATGAATGATTCATAAGAATAGGTTTCAGACTCTGTAAGCAGCTTTGGAGAAGAAGAAAGAATACAGTTGTGTCAATTTAATGAACAGGCCTCTAATGTTTTCTTTATGTTTAAGAGATATATAATGAAGTGACTATGGACATTATTTATCAGATGGAAGAAATCAGGAAGTTTATCAGCTGCAGTTAATCAGATTTCTATCTCAAGTTTGTAGAACAATGCTAGTGCATACATTTTAAAAAGACTGATTGTTACTATGGGCCTACAAGTTGTTTCTGACTTATGGCAACGCTAAGATGAACCTGTCACTGGGTTTTCTTGGCAAGATTTGTTCAGAGCATTTGCCTTCATCTGAGGCTGAGAGGGTATGATTTATCCAGTGTCAGCTAATGGGTTTCCATGGCTGAGTGGGCATTTGAACCCAATCTTAGGCTATTTCCGCACTAGACTGTTTGAGGCCCCTCCCTAAACTGTAAACCCCAGGATTCCATAGGATGTTGAAAGTGGAATAATAGCACTATATTGGAGAAATGGCCTTAGAGTCATAGTCCAGTGCTCGAACCACTACACCACACTGGCTCTCAAAAGACCAATAGTGGTACATTATTACAAAGACACAATCATACTTCTGTTCACTTATTTCTCTCTTATCATGAGTAGAAAAGGTTGACTGCATCAGAACCAACTGCTAAAACTCTGAATTCTGTCTTCTTCATTTATTCTTCCATGTTAAAGATCATTAGGGTGGGGTAGGGGGTTACATGAAACTGTACATAGAAGGATAATGTAGATCAATGCAAAAGAAAATGTGACAAGTGTTCAGAGCTAAATTGTGGATTTTTAACTTAGAGCTTGGGAAATAACTGGATCTTATTAGGAATTATCAAATTCCAGAAGCCTAGTTCAACACAAACATTTATAGTTAGTTTTTTAATGTAAAGCAGTATGGAATAAGTACAAATTTACGGAGAATAAAGACTAAAGATGATCAGAAAAGAACTGTTAGTTTTGTTCATGCATAATCAGAGAGGAGATTCAACACTGTTTTTAGTTCATACCATGTGAAAATAAGAGTAGTAGGTAGACTAAATTCTAGTTGATCAATTTCTGTTCTATGTCTTTATAATAATTCTGATCTGCTTTGCTTTTTGTATTTAGCTGCATGACATGATCAATTTTGCCAAAATGTGTGAGTATTTACATGTTACTAGAATATTTCATTTGCTAAGGATACCCATATGTGAACTCAAAATCTGCATAAAGAAAAGGCAAGAGTAAAATCTTATATTTAAGAAATATTACTGCAAGAGGATGTAATAGATCTCATCATTACTGGCTGGAATTTTGGAAGTTATAGTCCAAGAGAGAAAAAAAGAAACTTCAGAGCTCTATAAACCAGCCAGCCAAGAACCTCTGCACAGTGTATGATCCTGAGATGAAACTAGCTCAAAGAGTTCTCATTATCCAGAACTATTTTCCTTTTAATCATGAAAGTAGATCACAGAGTAGGAATGAGCAGATGTAAATTTTGGTACAAGAGTGTTGCCTTAATAGCAGTGGCAGCTGGTTTTAAATCCTTGCTCAGCCAGAATGAGATCTATTGCCTGTGTCTTTTGGAATACCAGAAGCAAAGTAGATGAGAGCTAGTATATCATTAGTCATGTAAAGGAGATAGCACCAAAGCTGATAAACTGGATTGTGCTGTAGTTGCCATGCTTATATTTTTACATGCCCTTGAAACAGGAGTGGAAAAGAGAAAGACACATACACAGAGATTATTTTTGTTTTTGTCTTGAGTTTTTGGAGGGCAGCGTTCTATACTAATTTGTCATGATGTTCTATGAATTTATACATACATGTGTTACAGAGTGGGGAGGAATGTCCCTTTGTATTTAGAATATATACAATATTTACCTTTCTGCATACTGATCAGTATAAACGTGTACCAGGTTATATCTGATAGTTTGCTACATGTGTTCTGGCATCCTGATGTGACTCTGGGTGTGACTCCATAAGTCATGATATTGGAGACATGGAGCTAGGATCCACACTTAACTATCAGTGTGGTCTCAGATGAGTCTTTAGAATCCTCCACCACAGTTTTACCATGTTTAAAAATGCTTACAATTGTCACCCACCTCATGGGGTCACTGTAGAGAAAGAAATAAGCTGAAGACTGTGTTTTGAACACTAGACACAGTGAATAAGAGATTAACAATCTTCCTTAAGAAGATCAAGAATGGAGTCATTTTGGGGTTTCTTTAGTGATTTTTTAAAACTTAATAGTGCTAGAGGTGGTGTAGAGTAAGTTATATAATGAAGATTGTTCTAGCCTATGTGTATAAAACTGAAAATGCTATATGGATTGTAGTTAAAGAAATATATTGAAGAGTGTGGAAAATATCCTTCGGGTAAGCCTGATTGCAAACAAGAACACATGGTCATTTGCATTAATAACCTTTGTACCTACATTGTTTCTCCCCAAACAAATTACAAATGCTAATTACTTTCCATTTTTCCTTAGTTTCTTCTTGTAATGCAACTTGCTCTCCTTTTCCATTCCTAGAGTATACCTGATCCGCATACACCAGGGATGGGCAAAATGGAGCTCATGGGCTGCCCTCACAACTGTTTTTGTGGCCCCCAGAGCCCCCTGGGTGTCAAAAAAAATTGCAAAAAAACCCCTCTCCAAAATGATGTCTAGGGAGTGTGGATGGCATTTCCATCATGTTGGGCCTCCCGGGGTTAAAAAAAAAAAACCTCTAGGGGGCATTTCTACTGTTTTAAGACCAATTTAGGCCTTGGGAAGCCTTTTTTTTAAAACAGGAAATTATTTCTGCTCACTTCTTGGTGCCAAAAAAGGCCTCTTCTGGACCTAAAATGGGGAAGTCCCCAGAACATGGTGAAAATACCACCATGCCCCCTAGACGGTGTTTTGGGGCAAATTCTTTCCCCACAGTGGGTTGCAGTGGGGGGCGCAGCCCTCCAAAGTTTCTTGGGTCATGAGGGCAGCCTCTTAACCTTTTCCAAGTTGTCCAGTCAGTCATACCCTACAGCTTTGGGCTTCCATTCATCATATGGACTGAGAGTGAAATGTCATCTTTCATTATTGCCAGGATGGGAATTACGCAGCTTTCCACATGTTGCTAGACAGCAATTCCTAGCTGCCCTAGCCAACATAGCTAATTGTAAGGACTGCTAGGAGTTCCTGTCTATCCACATCTGCAGGACTGTATGATTCCCACCATGTTTTATCAGTATATTTTGGTTACTTCTTGTAGTTACAGATACTCACCTTTTTAATGGGATAAAAGGTCATGAGGCAGAGTGGACAACAATGAGCTGTATGTCAAAGTGTTTTATTTGGCCATTAAAGACCAAAATCATCAGAATGTGTGTTTGTTTCTCTACCTTCTTTGCCTGACAGCCATTAATAAACATAACTTTCACTTCTGAAATATCAGCTAGTTGGTTGGTTCTAGATCTTCAGCTGCTTCCTAGCAATTTATCAGCTGTGGAACCATCTTAAACCCTTCCATAGCAAACAGCCTTTCCTGGAACAGGAGGCCATGTGTATACGCTTCGCTGTAGATTGGGTAAGATTCCAGGCCAGAAAGAGGCTGAGTTTAGTTCTGTTGATTCTGTATCTCTGAACTTCTCAAAAGCAAAAGATTCATCGCTATGGTAGCAATATATATCCCCAAACCCCAGATTTCTAGAAGGGAAGAAAAGAATATTTTGTATATGTACTTAGGAATTATGTAAACACAAGAGTATGAAAAGGGGCGAGGGGGCAGTATAGAGCCCTGGTGGTTAAATGCCAGTACTGCAAGCCACAAGGTTGTGAGTTCGATCCTGCCGGGGTCCAACGTTGACTCAGCCTTCCATCCTTCTGCAGGTCGGTAAAATGAGTACCCAGCGTGTTGGGGGCATGTATAGAAATACATGCTATTTGTAAGTTGTTCACTGCCTCGATCCATATGGAGAGGCGGGATACAAATAAATAAAAAAGAATCTGTCTCCACTGATGCTTGTAGAAACAGTGGAATTTTGCAACTGAGAATACCGAAGGGTGATCCATGCTATCAGCTGAGAAGGTGGCAATTCTGCCTGTACATATAATAAGCAATGAAGCATTACTGAATTGCTTAGTTGTATGAAGTGGTTATTATTGATCTATCTCTGTAATCACCAACATCCCAGACTGCCTTCTTTCTCTCCCCCTTTGGGAGTAAGATATCTGCATCTGTTTATAACAGCAACACACAGTGAAGTAGAGCCATGGTTAATACCCCTACTCTGTTCTAAGAATCTTCTGTCATACTATAGTGATCATATGAATCAACTGTAGTAAGAAGATCTGGAGTGCTGTAGTTCTTCCTATTTCCCTTTTCCTTTATCTTGTGTCTTTAAGGGCAGTGAGTTAGATGATAGATTAATACAAGTTTTTGTAATGTCAACCACATGTTATTTGCAGTGCTCCTGAAGGTCCTAAAGCAACACAGGTCTTCCAGGTTTGTTTTGAGTGCTCTGATACTGTAAACATTTGTATCTGCTTGTTATTCCCAGATGTGGCCTAATTTCTCAGGTTCAGTTTGTACAATAAGTGACTAGAACAAGTTTTCTGCCATTGTACCCCCCCCAAAAGACTTCAAGTAGGAGATCTCATTTGTGAATGCTTAATCTGTTTTTTTTTTTAAATCCCCACACATGAATGGGCATACATGTTGAGAAAGGTTAGTATAACATCAGCTCACTTGTGTACTAATTTTGGTGCATAAAAGGATTTTTTCCTCCCATGAGAGGAAAAAAGTAGTGTATACCACACACACAGTCAGCCTAATAAAATATATTGCAGGATATTTTGCTGTTTAGTGCTACTGAATGTATATAAACTGGTTTCCAAAGAGAGAAAGAAAACTTCAGAACACTCAAAGATTTTTTAAAAAATCTCCGGCCCTCTATGATGTTGTGGTTGCCAATTTGGCTGTTACAGTGTGTGCCAGTTTAGTCACTAAGGCAACTTGAAGAAGAGAACTTTTATTATGGTATAACCTTTTGTGGAGCAGAGTCCAATCCATCAGTTGCAAAATATATTGTTCTTAGTTAGCATGTATATACACACATGAGAGAAGTCACTAGTGTACATATGAAAGTGTGGTGCAAAACAACAGCAGAACTTGACTATTAGATTAAAGTTTAAACATATGTGAAGACGTACAAAAAGTATGATTGCATCAGCATCATTGTTAGATTGCTATTATCGCTGCTGTTGTAACTGGATGCTAATTTAA